>JAMKCH010007917.1:0-127028 GCA_023653785.1 Ophioderma brevispina | reverse complement strand
CTGGATCTCATGAGGGTGCCTTCCCCCACTCTACTCACCACTGCCTTGGCTCTGGTCTACAGATGCACTGAATATGCCGTCCCAGCAGGTGCAATAGCCTCACAAAAGCAGCGGGACACATTACTCACGAGACCCCCATGAGAATTACTGGCTGCCTTCGTCCCATTCCATCTGAGTTTCTACCAGTGCTTTCAGGCAATTGTCACCCGCATGCATGGAGATAACATCACACCATAAATTGGTGAATAAGGTTCTGTTGAACAACCACGACTGCGCTCTGTCGACCCTTTTCTGTCGCCACGCTTCTAACCTCCAGCTAGCTCCCCATTCAACACTTACAGAATTGAACCACTGCCTGGACAGACACAATATCACTACCACACCATGACAAACTCCCACCTGGTAGCAATTTTCCACATATAAGGAGGGTCCACGGGTGTGAAAGAAGCGCCTTTCCCATTTGCTTCGCACAGGAGTATGGGGGCTGCGTAAATCTCCAGCCTGCCAATTCGCTCTCCATCACAGTCTGCGGATCAATTCTGAATGAGTGCCCTACCTTTATCTAGACTTCTCAAACCCCAACCAATCAACATTGAGCTGGCTCCACCACTTCAACACATTTATCAGCTGCCTCATACCAGAGAAAAGACTGTGTATTATGTTGGATGCACCTATTCATTTCATCATAAACATCATATAGTCCATGATAGGCCAGTTTCTGTACGGGCCTTAAAATGCGAGGTTTGTTGCCCCCCCTAGATTACGTTCCAATATATCACCTTTAGGGGTTTCCCCCTGACTAGGAATTAGGTATGCTTCCGCCCCGACAAAGTTGCACATGTGGCGCGTACGGCCTTTTCAAAATGGGCCACCATTGTTTATGAAAAACTGCTATTGTTTTTCCATTATGATAGAAATGTTATCCATGGAATAAACAAATAACGTTTTCTACTTTCCTGAAGTTGCTAAACATAAATGTCCAGATGCCGCCGGTAGTGGGCATAGTTTTGGTAATGTACTAAAATTGCCAAATAGAGGGGGTAATAATGCGAGTAATAATTTTGAGAGCACCAAAAATAATTTAATGACTTTGTTGTATTGCGGACATGATCATAACTCATAATGGCGGCGGCTATACCCGCTCCGGGGGACATAACTCGAGAAGAAAAACACCCTTGCACATCTTTTCGACATCAAAGAACCATAACAAAATTATTGATAACTTTTTTCGGCAACTTTCTCTCGTACTTCTGGCTAATTGCAGACCACTCACACTAGTTGACGCTGAGAAGGAGCTGCTCTAGGCATTCCGAGGAGAGGATTCTGTTGTACGTCAGAAACAAAGATAGCACTTGATGTCTCGAAAGAACTTAGGTCACCATATTTAAATTTTCCTTCTACAATTTTTTCACTTCTCATAATCATATTTTGTATTTTTACTGGGGAACCCATTACGTCACTGAGTAGTCCTTAATACAGTCCACACCCATTTATTTTGATTTTATTGTATCAGTTTATATGAGCTGTTGTCTTTCCTATAACTATTAGAGTCAGTTTAAACACGTTATATGCCAAGTAGTAACCAGCTATAGTAATGGCACTCTCTAGGAACAAGTCAATACCGCCACTTTTAAAGACACTATCATTGATTTGAAATTCGGAAATTTTCAGAAGAGCTTCAAAGTGAAGGATAGTCTTAGAATTCTCTATTACCTTTTCCAGCTGTAGAATTGAAAGAAAAGGAAGAAACGGCAGTGTTCCAAGAACGATTCTCCATTCCATTTACGTGTTGTAGTAAGTGTCCGTTCGGCCAGTAAGATAAAATCTCCTATTCTGTCCTTATTAGTTGCTTCTGGTCTTTATCATTTGCAGGGTAGTTAGGATACCTGTACTTGTTACGGTAATGCTACAATCTGATTTTGATTTTTTCGATGTTGCTGATTTAGCAAATCACTGATAGTGTCTTAATATTTTTTTTAAATCTTGGACATGATTTTAGGGTCATTATTGAACTGTTTGTTTAATAACGTCGAAACGATGGGTAGGGCTGCTTTTCTTCCTGATTTACGTCCTAGAGCGCATATAAGCACCGCCATCTTTAAAAAAATCCTGTTACGTAATATTAAATTCCATAAATTCTTTTTTGGATCTCCCAAAATATCACCCATGATCTTATTTCACAAATGCCATTTTAAGTTCATTTAGGCAAATAGGCATCCTTGCGGCGGCCATCTTGGACGCCTAGATTTTTAAGCCCCCTTCAGGCATTCAAACTTGGTTTCGTGGTAGTCGTGGATAAAATTTCTATCTGTAAGTAAATTAATAATGGCGGTTTTACATAAGCAATGCTGCCATTTGAAATGGGCCAGGACGCGCTACGTGGCAGGCTTTTCGGGCGGAACATACCTACTCCTATTCAGGGGGACATCCCCTTCAAAGTTAAATATATGGGAAAATTAATCACTTTGGGTCGGCAACGAACGGGAAATCTGTTATGACAGCTTATGTACTAATAAACACTCAAAGACGTAACAACTATTAGCTGTGTTAGTTAAGCTATTCATCGTCTAGAAATCTGGCGGGGACTTGATTACGCATCGCCGAAATTTTATTAATCTACTATACTTTTATACATTTTATAGTATATCTTCCAAGGCCAAAAGAAGAAAGGAAAACGATTTCGTTCTGTCGCATCACAGACGAAGAACGGGAAATTCTTCCTCTACCACGTTTGTAAGAGACACCACAATGAAGCTGTCAAAAAGAGAAGCGAGGCTTGCAAGGAATAGTTCTCTCTGTATCTTCAGCTGATTCCTACCGTCTTTACCCGTCGATCAACATTCCTCTACCCGCATGGACCTGACGAGAACTTCGCGGCTGCAATACAGATACACTGGACTGAGTTTGTGAATGAAAAGCTCTTGAAATTACAGCAATGTTCAGGAAGATCCCCTAGAGTACCATCCGTTTTCCCTCCGCGTTTGCAAGCTTTCTGTTTATTCTTTTGTCGCAATCTGTATCCATAGCATGTATCTTTTTCGCGGAATCAGGATGTTGGGTTAAAATCTTGATTCGTTTGATCGGATGCGTCACTGAAAGCAATAGAGTCGGGCGTATCAAAGGGTTGGTTTAGGTGCCAATCACGTTGTACTGCGGGTCCCTTGCATTACCTAAGAAAATATAAAGCGGAACAAAGGGCATATTGCACAACTATAAGTTTCTGCCGCACCATTTCACATTAGTATGGAGGAAGATTCCCGGTGTCTGACGCAGGTGAGAAGGACATGAGAAAACTACAGCTACCCTAACGCTACCTGTTGATACTGTGATGCATTTTCGAAGCTGACCCATGATTTATTGGAAAGCGATTGCAACGATGTTTGAAATACGGAAGTACCGTTAACTCTCTACGTAGCTTGCGACGATCAGTACTAATTTTCACGTCTGTAAAATTGTTATTCATATTACTGACTTGTTATGAAGTCGACCAATCTCTATTCCTAAAATCATTTTGAAAACAATTGGTTTTGAAAAGAGCTCTGATGTTACAACAAACAAGATTGTAAAAAGGTGAATACGTGGTAAATGTATTTTTGTTTTCAATATTTCAACAATTAAATTTGATTTACTAAAGATTCACTGTGCTAAATTTAGAACATGAATTGATTTTTCATTTGAATGTGTTCATTTTTTAATTGAAAAGAGTGTCTCCCAAATGTTTAGAGAGTATTCCGTGATCTATGGTCAACTGATTTAATTAAAAAAGTTGACTAATTATATCATCGGAACCGTTTGCAAGAAATAATGTTGTATGGTGTGTGAGTATCTTACGTGCTGATTTTCTGATCTTATGGCGCAATGCTCTCAAAATTCCAAAGGAAACGCCAACGATTGATAAAAATCATTAATTTCAGGAATTTTATTGAAACTGCGACATTTGTCCTTCAGCTTATAAAGGGACACGAGCAGGGGATGCCGGCCAAGCCTCCTCTCATATAGCAACTCACCCAAACGAATCAAAACAGATTTAATACACATCGAACACAAACCATAAACCGATTTAAGGTCAAATTGGTGTTCACATGGGACATATATGACCTCACCCTTTTTTTCAAAAAATTTAACTATTCAGAAATAACCCTTACAATTGAGTTGATTTTTCAGCTCCAATGTTTGGGAATAAGAAACATTGCCTTTCTAACATTTAAAAAAAAAATCGTCAAGATTTCGTATCGTGTTAAACCACATAAATGCCGTCCTAAATTTTGGAATTTCTTGGCTACCACCGCCTGACACGATGACTTTCAGAAAGGGCCGCCCGATTTTTTTCGAAACGGAGTTTGTTTGTTTTTTTAAATAGAATGCGTACCAATTTATTAAATCACACCTGAAGTAATAAGCCTTAAAAATTGTCTTTTTTTCAAGCATGCTCCTCCATGAGACCGATTTAGGACAGCCGTTGTGTTTGTTTATTCCCCGTGTTCTACTTTCTCGGTCAATAAATCTTCTCATGTTCGCATTAGGTGTTCTGCAGACAATCTAGGTGCCAAATTTATTCACGATAATCCTAAACGCATGCTACAAAGCTTCATGGAGTTCTTTCAGTACAATTGGTGTAACGTATGATAACAATTATGGGAAACGTGCAAAAAGCACATATTGAACAAAATGAGGCGTGCTTGAATGAACGGCCTTATGTGGTTAATTCTTTAAACAAATTAAAACACATAATTAATAAAATAACAAAATTTTGAAATATTGACAAAAGACGTTGACATCAACCCCCATTTGAGGTTGAATAGTATAAATAAGGTTGAAAGCAACTCGCTCCACTGCCCCCGGTCGGTACGCCATTATTGTAACTACATTACTGAACAGCAAATTTGAATGGAAATGGAAGAATATAAGTCAAAAATTGGCCAATAGCAGAAATATAGCCATGTATTAAAGCTTGAGTTTGACGACAGTTTGATTCCTACTGCCACCCACGCGTGACCGACATTGTTCTCGAACTCAAATTAGGGACTCCCGGGTTCCATGACCTAACTTTTATTTGTAAAAGTATACAATAGGGGACGAAAAAATTAGTAGCAGTCAATTTCCTGTTCAAGTAAAAGGATCTGACAAAATGTATGGGATATTGCCAGAACAAATTTATTATCCCCTGCAGGAATGTGCCAAATCGGATTTGCAAAATAGGAGAGGCCGAATTTATAACAACAATTATACATGAGGCAGGACTTCAATGCTCCTATAGTGTTTTTTATTATTATTATTTTTTATTTACTATTAATGTTCTTCCACGTGTCACTTCATGAATATTGTCGAGGGTATGGTTTATTTGAAGGGACGTGTCAATGCCAACATTTAAAAGCCGAAGATGTAGTAGAGTTGAGATGATTCAGTGCGAATGTGTGAGATTTGGGCCTCTGGAGCATAGGTTTGTGGCAACCCGTTCCAGGCGGAATCCCAAGGGAATTACAAAAACCTGCCATGAAAACCTGGCCTTTGGCCCATTTGGCCTGAAAGCAACAAACGTAATGCTTACCATATTGGACCCATTTTAAACATTTTTTGTGTTTTTTATCTTTTTGTCTTCATTTACCTCGTACAAAATGAAGCCGCTTCGACGACTGTACAATTTCAAAACATAAAGCTGGATATTGACAATTGATTGATGATATAAAATAAACGAATTCACTATGCCAGACAAATGGAAACTGTATGTTTTCTAGAGTGTAATGTGGTTATTAACCTAAATTTGTCACAGCTATGGATCATTAGTGAATCGTTTAAATGTGTTTCCATTGGACAAAACAAATCATTCATATCTGGATAGGTTAGCTGGTAGGCCTACAGCAGCTACATATTGTGTTTTCTTGTTATGGAACACTACTAAGCTAAATGCTTGGGCTGATGTAAAGCTAACTTGGTTAGGAAGAAACCACTGACCCAAGTCTCATGGATTGTTCAAGTTTTCTGGTCTGTGGTCATCTAGGCCACTTAAAGGGGCATTCTTGAACATTGGGTCCATGATTACACATCCTGTGTCTTACTCTTAAGGGGGGCGGGGCTTCTCTGAAAATGTAATAAAGCCGTTTTTGGCTTATAACTAAACTACAAATCATGAGAACTCGCATGAAGTTATTGCTCGAGTTGTAAATATTTGCCTCCCAGTCCAGTCACACTTGTTGCTAGTTTCTTGGAACATTTAACACTCTCAGGCTTGATGGCATCTATTCATCTTCTGAAAACAGGGATCATACCAATACTACCAATGCCACAAGTGTACCGTGGGAAATGGGTACAGGTTGTCCTTCATGCTTAAGCTCAAGAATCCCACATTGGGTCTAGAGGAAAAAGAGGCATGTTTATGATAGGATTTGAGCTATCCGGCCACATACTTGAAGTCTCAAAGGCAGAGGTGCTGCACAAACAACTTATCTTTTATTTCAGGCCCAATTGGCCAATAGGCCAATTGGCCAGGCCATGTTTTGCACAATGCCGAGCAATTCATTATATTGGGTGCTGACCACTGTGCCGTAGCGATTTATTCCGTAAAGATTATCAAGGATTAGAACGGTTAAAAATCTGGCATACTAATCCTCCGCTAGTCTGTGATTAGGAGCTGACCTCATGATACAATAGTCTCTGGTTCGAATCTCGTACTGCCTCCTTTTAAAATATATAGAATTTTCATATCTGTTCAGGTAAGAGGGACAAATTCTAAGTCCAAAAAAGATAAGAAAAAAAATAATAGATGCCCTTTGGAGGTTAGGAGGGGACATGCTCCTGGAGCACCGCCCGGGTGGTGGTCAAAAACAATGTTCTAATTACTATTAGATGGGCTTTATTCAAACAGGAAGCCCATTCAACATACTGTGTCACTTGGGGCCTGGCATAAACGGAAACACACATAACAAAACAAGTACGAAATTAAACATTAATTTTACCTTAACCAATGAAATAAATAACATTGCACGTACAAATTGGAGGAAACCTGAGTATATACAGTATGCAAAGTTACAGTACAGAAAACTTTTTAAGCTTATTTTTGAAAGCGGAGAATGTTACACAGTTCTGGTATTACTGGTGATTTGTTCCGGTATAGCCCCCTATAGACAAAATACGTTTGTGTAATTTGTTCTTGGAATAGGAATACATTACATTGCCCATGGCTTTGGCGAAAAAATTTATAACTTTATACCAAAACTGAAAATATATTCAATAAGGAGGTGGCAAGATGGTTCTAAGATTTTATAAGTTATATCAAACAATTAAAGTCCTGCCTATTAATAAGTGTTTTCCAATTAAGTTGGTAAGAACATCATTATTGAGTATCACATTACCCACAGATAGTCTCTGGCAGCACTATTTGATAAACTGCAGCCTTTATGAAACAGTGATGCCACAGTTCCCCTAACAAACATTACAGTAATCTAAATGAGGAATGACTAATTGCCATATACATACACAGTAGTTAGCATATCCTATGGACAACATGGTTAGTTCATTCAGTACTTACTAATATCTCTTTCTAGGTCAATTCAGAAAAATGGCAAATAAAAGTGGGGAGAGGTTATCACCTTGACGAACACCTACTTGGGAAGGAAACGATTCTGTAGAATTAAGATGATAAAATACTTAATACCACACTCCATTAAAAATGGCACACCTTGCATTTCACGCGTTGTAAAAGAGAGCGTGTGCTAAGAAAGAGGGTAATCTCAGGAAGTTATTATGTAACGTTTGGCTTGCAATGATTGAATAAGTACACACAAAGCATGAAAATTTATTGTGATTGATGCCTGTAGCTGGTATAATCAGGGCTCTGACAGTGCTGTGTTGTGGTCCGACTCACGGCTTTCTCTCCCAGTCACGAGCCAAGGGATATCGGAGCCTTATGCCACAGCGCATCAATGGCAAGACGGTCCATCTGTAGCAAGAAAAGGGGTGCTGGACAAATGCCAGCACCGCCTTCTTGCCAGAGCACAGCCTGCTCAGAGAACGTGGTTCACGCGTAATCGAATGTATGAGTATCAAAATCAAATCAGATCAGAAGTGTTTTATTACCTAAACATAAAAGTAGGGCCAATTTAGAAAATAAGTACGACCTCAACGAGAACGTAAGAGCTAGAGAAACAGACGCACCTATTTTGAATGTGCACCCATCTGAACGCGCGTCGGGAAATGTGCCCCTTCCGTTTATTCTTTATTCCGTGGTATAATGGTCTACAGCATTATTGGGAATTCTGTCAATCACAATACTATGCACCAATGCAGAATGGAGTCCAATAATTTTCATGTGTTTCAGATAATATGCTGCAACTTTTCAACCAAAGGTCCACATATGGCAACACAATAATTTACATAAATATGGCAAACCCAAAGGTTGGAGTATCTTGTTTTTCTGAAGACCCAAAACCATTTTAATAGGTATAATTCGTTCTAGGATAAGGGTTCTGTAAATGAAATTAACAATGGTGCTGTTAGAATTGTTGTATAAGAAATAAACCCCGAAATTTTGGGTTTGTGCCATTTCCTCATATTGAACAAACTCGAAATCTTGCTTGAGGGTCATGCAATGTGGCGCCTTTGAAAATAGGTTCAAAGCGTTTGTAGAAAGAATAACAGGGAAAGGAATTTCTATATGAATATGGGTTCCCTGCTTGATGGGTTTTGTATCAACATGGATCTTGGCCCGGTGCCCAAGGTTAATGGTACATTAAGAAGAATTTACACAAAAGGGTGTATACACCCAAACAACAACATTTCATTAACTACCATAATTTTAAGTACGAGCACAATTAATGACTTGCACTTTTCTTGTTGGAACTAAATACAGGTGCCACCGATAACGTCAGAGACTAAAATTAAACTTGCGACTGGTGCGTCGGACTGTATAGAGTTTTACCAAGTCAGTTTCACTTCAAACTTAAGACCCCAAGTGGGATGTTCAAGGTTAACTAACAAATCAGGACATTCTGTACGGTTAATACGAAAAGCACCGCAGACAATACAAAGATTATATAAAAAATAAAAACTGATAGAGGATTATATAAAACATATTTCTAAAGTACGCCGAGTGCCATGAGCTATAGCTATGTACGAAAGAAAGTTTGATAAAGGACAAAAAAGACAGGGATATGCAAGTTGTGAAACAAGAAGGAAAGCACGAAGAGAGTCAATGGAGTGAGAGAACAGAAGAATAAATTACTTTAAAAAAGTGATTACTTTGGAAATTTTGCAAGATTTTTTGCTCTTTAAATTTGACCAGAATGAAAACAATTGTTCCATTTAAGAGTGTTCGGTGGATTATCCCTATGATCTTTTTTTAAGAGCCGACTGTTTCTTACAAAATGCTTGCAAACCGATATAGTGGTATTCATCCCCGTGAACATCACAAATTGCAAAGGTGAACAGGTTCTGTCACCTTTGTCAATATTTTATACTTTCCTTTAATAACAGGGGTTTACTACAACCTGTCTAAGTCTACAAAGTTCAACATCAAGGTTACGAGGTCGTTTACAAGTTTTAAATTGGCCGTTGGTTGAAATGCAGTAGGTGGAGCTTGAGCGGAGTTCCAAAATCTCGGCTAACCAATTGTGAAGAACCTGATTTGTTACTCTGTATTAAAATACTTTTGAAGTGGATATGATTTCAACTGTTTTGTTGTATCCAACTGTAAGAAACCCATTGATCAAGGGAGGTTTTTAACAAATGAAATCTATCAATGAGTTGAAAATTATCTTGGCTTGGAGGGAAAAAAATTGACAAAGTACTTGATGCTTCTAGTTATACAATTAATAAGTCTACATCAAAAACGAAACTGATCTAATTTTTGACTAAAATATCAATTGGAAATACACCTTTATCACACGTCCCACATTTGATTGGGTTGTTTCGTTGACTATAAGAATCATTTTAGTTTCAGTTGCCGATCTTCAAGAAATGGTACATATCTCAACCCCAAATTTGGATCCATAGAATAAAAATAGTTGAATTTTAGATTGTATCAATTAATGGGGAAGGTCCCAGTTTACACAATAAGTGTGTACAGCGCATTCGGGCGATAATCAGCTGATTCCGATGAAACAATTATATATCTGCATACAGAAGAACTAATCTTCTCTATTACCTCTACTGCCATTATAAAATGCAGCATTCTGAGTGGTCAATTTACGGGGGGCCCTAATTATTCTGCACTAATGGGTCGTGATGCATGTTCTCATTAAATTCAACTGCTGCTTTAGTAATAGATATAAATAAAGGGTTTCAGCAATATATATGGCTAATAATGTAGACTCGGCCGGAAAAAAACATTAAAATAATGGGCTCGGCTGCCCTCGTCCCTTATTAGGTGTTTCCGACCGCGCGACATTCATTATTCAGCCCTAAAGAATATGCATTCACCCTTTACTTCTTAAATAAATTACCATGTTTCTAAAAAAACCAATATCATTTTTCAATATATTGGGGGGGGGAAACAACTGGTTAGTCCATTACGTTTACTAATAACTCTTTCTAGGTCATTGAGAAAAAAGGGGCAAAATAAAAGTGGGGAGAGGTTATCACCTTGACGAACACCTACTTGGGAAGGACAACATTTTGAAGATTACCTGTACAAACGTTTCACCATGACTTAGCTTGGCATACAGTATTTAGATTGTAGTCGGATTTTGCAATTTATACAGATGAAATGATGTGATAAACAATAGTTGTGTATATTTATTGCATCTAATGCGTTTTTGGTATCATGAAATGCACCAATATAATTGTTTTTTTTTTTTTGTTTTTTTTTTTATGAAAACCAATAGTCATATTGTTTGATAATTGATAAGGTCATGTGATCCCGCGTACTGAACCTTTTGTGCAGAAAGTATAATGTGTTATGCAGGTCTTGTCTGTCTTAAAAAATAGGTAAAGCCCACACTAGTATAACTTATAAGAGGGCCATTTGTTGGCATTATGGCATGAAATGTAACTAAAGGGCAACAATAAATAGAATGAAGTACCGACTATTTGGGACGGAAAAATGAGCAGATTCACGAAATCGTGACTGCATAATCATATTTAGAGGCCCAATACAAAGAACCGAAGAATCTACTAAATACAAAAGAATTCATGCAAAGAATGACTATACGGGGGCCCCTTCCGAACAAGAGTTTAATTACCGGGTGTAAGTTCACACCTGTCGAAGAATGATCTTGTCTTTGAGGAGGGGGGGGGGGGGTAGGGGTGGTGGGTGTTAACATTTTATATTTTGGGGACGGATTGCGTAGCAAAAATACGGATTATGAAATGCAAGTGTCTGGATGTAAGGAGTGTGTTGGACGTATATGTTAATGTGTTTGTGTGTCTGGACACAAAAAAGGTTAAATATTTTGCCATAACTTTTTTTCCAGATGACTAGAGTACATAAAAATTGATTACTATTGTAGGAGGGCACAGCCATACTAACCATGGCATTCCATTACCCCAGGGTGGGGTCTCCCTGGGTTCTGGAAAGGTGGTGGGGATAATGTCAAAAAAGGTTTCCAAACATTTCACAAAAAAGGTAAACATTTTGCCATAACTTTTTTGCAGATGAGCTAGAGTAACAAACTTAGATATATTGTAGGAAGGGCACAATCCCTACTAACCATGTCATCAATTTCCCGGGTCATGCCCCTGGGTCTGACAGGGGGTGGGGAATGTCAAAAAAGGTAAACATTTTGCCATAACTTTTTTCCAGATGAGTAGAAGAGTGACCAAAAAAACTTAGGTTTATTGTAGGAGGGCACAAAAGCCCATACTTAAACATGGAAATCCATTTCCTAGGGTCATCACCTGGGTCTGACAGTGGGGGGGGAAATGTAAAAAAAGTCAAACATTTCACGAAAAAGGTTAAAACCATTTGCCATAACTTTTTTACAGATGAGCTAGGTACCCAAACTTAGAAGATATTGTCGGAGGGGCACAACAAGCCCTATGAAACCATGGAATCCATTCCCCCAGGGTTCCTCCCTGGGTTCTGACAAGGGCGGTGGGGAGGAAGGGGAATTGGGGGGTCAAAAAGGGGTCACCATGTCACAAAAAAAAGGTAAACATTTTGCCATAACTTTTTTGCAGATGAGCTAGAGTACCCAAATAGGATATATTGTAGGGAGGCACAATCCCCTACAACCATGCCTCAATTCCACAGGGTCCTCACATGGGTCTGACAGGGGGTGGGGAAATGTCAAAAAAAAAAGGTAAACATTTGCCATAACTTGTTTTCCGAGAGCTAGAGTACCAAAATGATATATTGTTAGGAGGGACAAGCCCATAATAACATGGAATCCATTCCCCAGGGTCCTCCCAGGGTTGACAGGGGGTGGGGAAATGTAAAAAAAGTCAACATTTCACGAAAAATGTAAACATTTTGCCATACTTTTTTTTTACAGATGAAGTCTAAGTACCCAAACTTAGATATATGATAGGAGGGCACAAGCCCCTACTACCATGGAATCCTCCCCCCCCAGGGCCTCCTCTGGGTCTGACAAGGGGGGGGGAAAATGTCAAAAAGGTCAACATTTCACTAAAAAAGTGTAACATTGTTGCGCATAACTTTTTTTGGCAGATGAGCTAAGTACCCAAACTTTAGACCATATTGTAGTAGGCACAATCCCGCTAACTAACATGCAGCAAATTCCCCCAGGTTCCCTCCCCTGGGTCTGACAGGTGGGGTGGGGGAAATGGTTCAAAAAAGTAAACATTTTGCCCTAGAAACTTTTTTTCCAGATGAGCTAGAGTACCCAAACTTAGATATATTGTAGGAGGGCAACAAGCCCCTACTAACCATGGAATCCTTTCCCCCAAGGTCCTCCCCCGGGTCTTACAGGGGGGGGAAATGTAAAAAAAAGTCAACATTTCACGAAAAAGGTAAAATTTTGCCATAACTTTTTTTTCCCAAGAAGTGAGCTAGAGACCATATTTAGATATATTTGAGGGAACAATCCCCTACTAACCATTGTACCTCCATACCCCCAGGGTCCCCCCTGGGTCTGACAGGGGGTGGGGAAATGCAAAAAGGTCAACATTCACATTTGCCGAACTTGTTTTCATCAGATGAGCTAGAGTAACCAAACTTGTAGGAGAGACAAAAGCCCCTACTAACCATGTAATCCACTCCCCAGGGTCCTCCCCCTGCGGTCTGACAGGGGGGTGGGGAAATGTCAAAAAGGTCAACATGTCTGAAAAAGGTCAATCTAGTTTTTTTTTCGAGATGAGTTAGAGTAGCCAAACTCAATATAATTTTAGTCTATAGACTGAAGTGTTTAGACCTATGCCTTTGATAAGCTCCTAGGCGACCGCCTAACTGCACGAAATGGAGTTTTGTTGAGTTTGGGGTCCAACAGTCCACTTAGCTTCAAGTGCCTTCAATGCAGGCAGACTGGCTTATGGACGTTTTTGGTCTCCACCTTCTTGCGTCAAGTATAAGACTATACTAACCAATGTACACCACTATTATTCAAGCCTCAGAGAGATGCAATACCCTAGGGAGAAAAAGCATCCGTCCATACCGCCATTGGCGGTTTACAGATTTTTCATAATTTACTAAATAATAAAATTGTATCATTTTGTAAATTATCAAGAGTAAATTTGACCCGCCAAAAATTATTATTCGAAAAGTGTGAAAAATCACTAATTTAATAGGCCTTCAATCTTTTAGAGTGAAATTCACTCTTCGCAATTAGAGAATATGCCAAACTGTTGTGTGGGATGTCTGTTTGTCATACCTGTACAAAGAGGTAAATTAATTTTTGGCCATATTTTTTCGAACAAGCTATGGTAGCCAAACTTATTATAGGATGGCAGCAACCCCTAGCAACGATGGAATTCTCCAGTTGCATGACTGCCATTTTGGGTTAGACAATATTGGTTTAAGACGGATTATTTGAAAAGTTAGACCAAAGGGCTACTAAGTTAGACCAATATGGGTTAAGACCAAATGGCAATAAACCATGCCACTAGGGTCTCCCTGGGTCGAATGGGGTTGGGGGACATCAAAAGTCAATAATGATAAAAAGAGTCAAATTGGTCTTTTTTCTATTCTAGGCTTAGCTAATTCAGGCACAACTTTGGCTATTGTAGGAGGCAAAGGCGCCCCGCTAACCAGTAATTCATTCCTTCAGGTTCCTCCCCATGGTTTTTCGGGGGAACATAAAAGTTGACAATGCGCAATCGCCCATACCGCCAATTCTTTTTAGTAAGGTTTTGGTTGTTTCGTTTACTTTTCAACGGTGCATACATTGTTGCAATAAACTACATTACTTATGGCAATCTGGTATCTCCAATTCATCCAAATTCTTCAGACGGTCTGAGACCTGGACCATGAAGGAAGTGCTACAGGATAGACTGGACGCATAACCCCCGCAGCCGCGCGCAAGTGGCTGTAACCCTGCTAAAACTAAAACGAGGATGCCGTCTGCAATTAAGTCCACGGTTAAGGGTATTCCCGGCTGACTATGTTTCAGGTTTGTAGACTTATGGACCATCTTTTTCAAATTTCATGCAGGGGACAATTGAATATTAATATTAAAAGAACAATATACAGATGTTGAATCTAAAAAGGAATTTTATTATGGGAAATACAGCCAATTTTTGGAAAAAAATAAAGATTTGATTGGGGACGTCCCGGCATTGATTGGTTTTATTATTTTGCCTTCGGGGGACCCATTCAGCTAAAAAATGACGTTTACGATCCCTCCTTGGAAAAAAAACAACCCGATATCGTCATCGTACGTCGGTTTTTGGAATCAGTAGGGAAAAAGGTAAATTTTGTACTGTTTAGACATAATAAACGGTGTCTTTTGGAAAAAATAATAGAACTTTGGCAGCCAGAGGGTTCACGTACAGGACCTTGATTTAACATAGTCGGATTTATACATATCGGTCGCCCCCGAAGAGCAAACTGTGATACCTGATACGACACGTGACACCAAACTATTCATCTCGTTACCGTTTTAACTTACAATCGGCACAGCAGCAATCATTCTGTATCTCTGTTGGTACAGCGTAATCGATCAAGAGTTGAGACTATACATTTGGTATGTAAAACAGGGGGGAGGACAACGAATTGCTCGATTTGGGCATTGGGGATTCCAAACGGTAATTTGGGGGAAAGGAATGCTTAACCTGCATTTACCTATGGCAGTTCGGTCCCAGTGACATTAAAAAAATCACTCCTAAACCTTTGTTCAAAAGATATCAGTATATCTGAGGAAATTTAAGAAGAAAATGAAAATATTATTGACTTCAAAATAGTCGGGGTAGTGGATTAACCCCGCTGCAAAAAGTGTGTAATGTACATTAACGGTCATTTAGATTAAAGATTCGGACCAGGCCTAGTCTTTAGTCAAGAATGTGTGTAACCGTTCGAGAGCGTAAGATCGCCCTCCTCCGTTAAGTCTTTGAAAAACAAACTAGCACCGGGAAAAGTTATGCCGTTTTGAATTTTCTGTTTGCTGTTAGTTGGCAATGTAATGTCCTAACCCCATGTAGTAACGACTAGTTCAAGGCATTTGAAGGCGTAGTACGTAGTAAGATTCTAACTCGGATCCATCACCTGATCCAATATAACAACTGTTAACTGATTTTGTAATCGGGGTTTTGGGTTCTTCCTAAGAGTCTGGGTATCTCATGGGAGGTGATTTGTTACCATTTGGAATAAAATGTGTGATTTGGAGGCCAAAATTACCTTGAATGCAATAACGTTGTGTTCCGAATTTGGGACACCATCAACTTTGGTTACATCAGATTTAAGGTGTGATGGATTTCAGCTGTGCTTTTATTTGGTTTTGTATTGAATGTCACTGTTGATGCTATATATGTTGAGGGAATTTTTTTTTAGCGTCTTATTTTCAAATATGTCGGTCAAAACTCAGAATCTTAGGGGCCTATAGGCAAAGGTAGACGAGTTCCACCCAAAACCTAAAAAATATCAGCAAGTTTCTTGGTTGATGTGGATAGGTAAGTATTAAACTTACCTCTTTTCTGTTCAAAGTAGTAGTTCCGCATTTACGATCTTGAAGATTTTGCACCATGTGGAGTCCCTCGCGACGGCATGACAACATTGCTTTTTTTGCCATGAAACACTTTGCATTTCTTTCTCTCTTTGACTGAGTGCTTTTTTATTTAATACAAATGATCTGAGGACAAAATTCAAAAATTGGGCTTGTAAACCAGATATTTTAGAAAAATATTTTTTCGACCTGTCACGGTGTTGAGATAGTCCGGGATCTCAGTTCCATATTAGAAAAATATGGGACTGAAACTGATGCAACGGCGATAGTCACGCCTGTCCTGCACGAAATTCCTTACTTGGCTTCGGCCTACTACATGACAATACCACAGGCTTATCATTAAGTCATAACACCATCGTCGTAACACCACTCAAATGGTAAATTATGCTACAGCCATGCAATATTAGGCCTACGCATTGTCTAATCAGTAACATTTGTAAGTGTGGCTTATTACTCAACAGTTAGCCCCCAGCCCCACGTCCGTTGCACTGTTTCATCGTCACTGCTATAAAATTCAAATCAATCATGCTTCTGTTAAATACCTGTGCATAACTCAAAACTCCAGAAATTTCCCCTGCAAAAGTAATCTCTATCAAACATAATACCCTTGAACATACGCGCCATGGCTAACAGAGCTATGTGCTCTGAGCCCTGCGCCCGATCACTCTAATCAAAAAAGCCTATTATAATATTATTATACACCCCAAAACCATTGCACTCCTGGATGGCACCTACACTAGGCTTCTTATGCGAGTACAACAACATATCCGGCGTGAGCACATGACCAAAGCACAGATATATGGAGACATCCCAATCTCATCTTCTGTTGCCCAACGCCGAGCGCGATTTGCCGGTCACTCTCATCGCGCGATTGATCAAGTAGTCGCATGTCACATGTGTTTGAGGTTACCATGCCCAAATATGGGTCGTCGCCGCCCGGCCCTTTAACTACATTGATGTGATTACATCCAGCAGAATCCATCTGACATTCCCAACTTAATGAATGAAAGGAACATTTGGCGCTACATAGCGAGCCTCGGCTGCGGCCGCAGCTAGCTAGATAGTATACAGAGAAATGATGCCATCATGGAATCATGTCTCATAATTCAAACAATCAATCAATCTATATGCTCAAACAATAAAGTACTGTTATTTCCTGTTTTAAACTTACTTCAAAATGAATCTGCATTCAATTCAAACGACTTAATATTTGTATTTATTTTTTTCTACTTTCTTTGTTCTCATAACCTAAACAGTTTATCATTGGGCGTTCTACGAGCAATCAAGTGTAAAAAGGATTATATCTTAAGAAATCTCCTCATGCCACTTGGAATAACCCCTGGATTACCTTTTAAGAGCACAATATTTTATTGTGATTTTGACAAGGTTCAACTTTGTGAAAACGCCATGAAAATTGGCATTTGATCTAGATCTAGAATGTAATTGAATCGCAATTGACAAATTACTATAATTGATTTCAATTACTATTACAAATATACAGGTTATCCAAAATTCTCAAATACAATTACAATTGCAATTTTTCAATTTCAACTGCTTGTTTAAGGAAAACTTGGTATTATTTTGAAGATGTTCACGTTTTGGCTGCCATATTGATTGACGTCATGTTACAATTTAAAAGTATCAAAATACATTTATTGTGTCTGACAACATAACCTAAGTACTTCATGTATATTTTTATCGCAGGTATTTGCTGTTATAGGGCAATTTTAAAATTATTGGATTTGTCTTTCATTTGGAATTGAAGTATACCTATGTACATAGTGCACATACACTGGTTCATTGGATATTCGGAGATAGGATATTACTAACGAATAGTTTGATAATATAGGGTTGAATAGATAATTATCAATTTCTGCGGACGCCATCTTGGATTTCTCAATACGCCCAAGGATGCCCAGGTGGCACCCGGCAGATTATTTTTTTCTACACACCCTAATCTATCATTTTCAGCAAAAAAGTGTATATACTGAACTGTACGGTCACATGAACGTTCTCTCTGACTATTATATTTAAGTATAGGATACCAAATAAAATCAATCAATCCCGTTATTTATTAGATCTTTCGACAAAGACATATTTGTACACCCATGAAGTTATTATAGTAAACTATAGTTTATAATAAGTTCATCATACAACCTAATTTTCGTAAATTAAACAAAAATAAAAATCCATTCCATTGCCCTATTTTATGTTTACATAGCATTACTTCTTTAATGTGTGCATTAATACTTTATTAACTATTCCTATTACATTATCACTTCTAGATCAGTGCCACAGCCCTAAGGACTTTAGGTTATAATTTCCCGTAGAAATTAGCAAATTCTTGTACCAATACTGCCGATGGTGCAAAAATAGACTAATGCAATTATGTCAACAACAAAAGCAAGCACAGAAGTTTGAAAAAAACTGAGTCGGAGGTGACCTGTGACAGTGTGTCCTTCTGTTTTGGGTGTTCAGTGAGATGCAAATATTGTGTATTGAGTCTAACTGTGCTTTAATTTGACCTTTTCCGAAATTCCAAGTTCCAAAGCATTTTGTGATTGAGCATTCGTGCATGTCGACAAATTGTGTACGTCAGCATGTACCTGCTGTAAACCAGCTAATACCGGAACTGCAGTCAATTTTTGCAACATGGCGGTCGAAGGTGGAAGAAAACGTTCTTCTTTGAAAGATATAAAGAGCAGACTTTTTCAGTGTGGAATCTGTAATGGTCAGATTGTTGATCGTAAAGAAATGCCATGCGGTCACAATTTTTGCATGAAGTGTTTTCAAGAGAAAAACAAACGTAGTAATGTGGACAACAGCGAAGTATGTCCCAAATGCTGTTCCCGCACACGCCTACCTTCGGATCGCGGGTGGAAGCTGCACTCTCCTCGTGGCGTGTCGGCAATGTCATCAGGTGGATTTGCTAAAGTGGAGAATGTTGATGGGATTATTAAGACCTACACCATGGAAGGCAACTCCTTTAATGCCGAATCAGGATTCAAAGCAAGACAGAAGCTTGAAAGTGGAAAGTTTTCATGCCCATGGGACGTAGCTATTTCGGAAGATAACTACTTCTTCGTGACTGACAGCACACCATATGTCAACGTCTACAATCCAGAAGGGAAGTTCAAAAGACAGTTCTTTTCCATGTCACCAAACAGAACTGCTTCAAATTCTAAAGAAGACGGGGACTTCGCGCTCTGCGGTATAACTCTAGATAAAGCGAATCAGATTGTTGTTGGTGAGATTAACGAGAAGTACATAGGCGTGTTGAGACAGAATGGCTGCCACTTGTATTCATTTGCAGTAGAAGTGAAACCCAATTTCCTAGCGATGACTCCCAAAGGAGACATAGTCATAAGCCCGTGTGAAGTTGGCCATGTTGAAATCGTCGATGAAAACGGCAATGGTAAATGTAAGATAACTGCTCCACCTGGCGTATCTTCTTGGTGCCCCACAGGCGTGGCGTGTACCACAAGGGGAGAACTCTTCGTTTCCAATCGCCTGGGAGAGGTTGGCATCTATCGGTTCACGTGTAATGGCAAGTATCTCGGTTTGGTTACGAAGAACGTCATCACTCCATGGGGTCTTGCCATCTCTTCAGACGACAAGTTCCTATTTGTGTCAGATGAACGAGACTATAGTACATTTCGACTGAAGTAAGCACCAACAGACTGTTTCCATGCTCAGGTACGGGAAGACACTCTCGTGTGGTTCTCATTACTTTATTCCTCTAAATTATAAAGCTGCACCGTCAAAGATTCTGTTTTTGGTTTGATTCTTGGAGCACACCAAGTTGTGTATCAAGAGGTATATCGTATAAGACAATCGTATGTTCTGTTAAAACCTGATCACGATAAATTCGAACTGGATTATGAAATTGTTTTCGCCGCGTGTGGAACGTGATAATACATGTAAGTGAGGTTTTTCTCATTACATGTAGTGCTGAACTATTAGATATCTTGCTGCATGTCTTCAAGCATCTTCATGGTATGTATCCATTGCCGGTCATTGGTACCTTAAAGATAAAACTTTCCGTCTTCAATTGTTTCTCCGAAAGATTGTGGGAGACCAGTTTGATTCTTTTGAAAACGAAATTAGCAACATCTGGGACTCATGATTTTGTGAAATGAACACCGTCAAGCCTACAATGTATGAAGAATTTCTTATGACGAACAACACTGATCAATATTAGTTCGTATCGGACATGTTGGCAGACTCTGGCATTCAGAGAACTTTTAAAATCATTTTCTAGGTGTTGTTTCTATTGGTATTTTTTGTGAATGTTGTGAATGTTGTCCTTTCTATTGTATTCGAAAGTTATTAATTTAGGCTGGTATTATGAAAGGGAGTCTAACTTTAGACCTGGGTTTAAACCAGTGTTAGTCCTACACGAGTGGACATTTTTCCTTTCAAACTATTGTGAAAGTTAAATAATGGGTGAGAAAATTCCTCGTGGATGGGCCAAAATGACCCATCCATGAGGAATTTTCTCACCCAAGTTACAGCACATTTTTAGAGTATGTTGGAAGGAAAAAGGTCCACTCATGTAGGACTAACCCTGGTTTAAACCCAGGTCTAAAGTTAGACTCCCGAATACCAACCATAATTGTTTATGAGGATCACACAATTACCTCATGTGTAAATTGGTTTATTTTTTTCATATCTTTGTATGCATTTATCTTGGAAAATTATATTAGTTGAAATTATACAAACGACATCATTTTAAAGAGACACGAGGACATTTTCACAAAATTGGACCCATTTTTCTAAACCGTTTTTTTTTTTTTTGCATATTCAAAATGTTCACCAATAAATTAAATCACACCTGAAGTAAATAAGCCGATAACGCCGTTTTTATATAATAAGAAAATGATTTAATAATGTTGTGCACGACAGAATATCCAAGTGCGCTTCTCTACATGTATAGGGCCGATAACGATAAGAAGAGCAGGCAAGTTCAAAACTCTATAACCATTAATTAAAGTGCAGTGCAAATAAAGAAATGTGTATATACCTCAGAAAATCTCCTCGTGTGCCTTTAATGAGCAGGTTTGGCAAGAGGTTGATCAACTGCAGTATTGAGTCAAACCCTATTGAATAGCGCAACAATCATAAGGACAGAGAAGTTAACGGAGGTATACTCGTGTGGCTTTTCTTTTGTTAAAATTAGACACACAAGTAGCAAATATAGACACGCGAGTCATGACGAAATAAAGCAATACATAAGAAATGGAGTCACACAAGTATACCTCAATTAGCACAACAGAACCAATGAAGTGAAAACTATTTTCTGTGAAGTGACCCGTATATTAATTTATATGTTAGTATCGTATTCACAAATTATAGACAAATCCGACCAGCCAAATGATGGTCAGAATTGATCCGCCATTACTGGGGGGCATCCAACCCAAAACCTACCCAAATCTTTTGTACGTCTGTACCACGCTTGATTAAGTATAATTCAAAAGCTACACTTAATCTGCACATTTGGGTGAATTCAAGCAGGATGCACCCCAGCTATGGCTGCCAGTGAGGTGTTGGAATGTGTCCAACCGGATTCGTGTATAGTTGTGGTCAACGATTGTGCGATCAAGTTTATTCAATCATTTCATTTAACTCAGTTAAGGTGAAATTCTTCCTTTGGAGGGCAACCAGGAATATCTTCATACTTGACCACTTTGATGAATTAAAACCAACTTATATTAGTACATTATACATCACTCACTTCAAAATATGTGTTAACAACACAATTACCTTGCGGAGGCTTGCCCGTTACCATGGCTTTTTCTTCAATGTAATTATGTTTGGTAGTTTTTGCAATATTTTTGCGTCAAAATATTTTTGTAATTGTCTGACCGTTTGAATGTGCTTCTTTTCATACCAAAAGAATAAATAAATAAATAAAATCGACCAACCGTTAATGATGTGGGGTCCCATGGAACCCCCTTGGGCATTAACGGAAGTCGACTGAGAATATTTTTAAAAATCAAAGAACCATTGCCAATTTTTTTTTTGCTGATAATTTACACACATACATGTAAGTACACAATTATTAGTAACATTAAAAATAATTAACCCTTTATGTGCTGAAAACATACAATTTCACCACTGATTTAAATCAACCTTTTTTTAATTTAGAGAAATTTGTTTGTATTTTTATTTTTTTCTGAAAAAACTAGAAATGCCGCTCATTTGCTAATCAGCTTCTAAAATATGGAATTTTTAACATAAGCTGCATTGTATTTTAACATTATCATGATCATCATTCATGATTAAATCATTTTTTTATACTTTTTATCAACCCTGATATTTTTGGAGGGAGCGGGGGAAGGGGAAGAGGAAATGATTTTGAAGGTTTGGCCTTTGCTTTTCTTGGCACTTTTTTTGCAATTTCATGCAAAATAAAAACCCAAGCCTTCAAACCAATTTCGGTTTTGCTTTGTAAAATGTTTGACGTCATTTGAACAGATTGAGTGGGGACTGGTAAGATAAATAAGGAAAGGAGTAAATTTGTTTGTAGCAATGTACAAATAGGCGAGTATCACGGAGACTCCTACGAAAACCCACTTTTTTGGCTGTCCTTTTAATGGTCCTATTCCCATTTCAGTTCAAGATGGCGTCAAAATGGCTGCCAAATGGGTAAATCATAGAAAATGGTGTGTACAGCCCAAAGATGTTTCAAATTGATAAAATATTAATTGAAATTTGGTTTCTAATCATTGATGAGTATTTTATCATTATTGGATAATTTATCATTATTGGATTTTTTTCCCAAAATTTTATAAAATTCCCTACCCCCCCCCACAGCAACATTATATGAGGGTGTCGGCCCAACGCAATGACAAGAATGGGCACTCCGCCTGCGGGCAGAAGAAGGAGCACCATTTGCATTTTTGCATAAAAATCCAAGATGGCGCCCAAAATGGCTATCAAAATGGGTAAATCATAGATAATGGCGTAACATCCAAATAAGTGCCACAATCGGACAAAATATTCATTGCAATTTGCTTTCTAATCATTGGGGTAATTTTCATTTATTGCATTTTTTTTCCAATTAAAAGTAGTCCTAGATTGCGTCCAAACTTATAACTATTAACAGATCCGACCATGCTGAAACTCATGCTGAAATTTCACTCTTTCTCTAAACCGAATGAGAAATTACTTCGTTCAAAACGGTAGGTGGAATTAAAGTCATTCAACAAAATATACTGTCTATGTTTGCCCTTTGCCTTTTGTAGAGTAATTTCTTATTCCTTTTACGTGGTCATGTGGTATGCCAAAACGGTAAAGTTTACTTTAACTTTTTAATAAGTACACACTCCGAGTCGTGCTTTACAGAATAAATCGCATGACGGGAAACAGAGAACTGGAAAGACTAGTAACGTGTGTCTTATAAAGCTTCTTTGTTCGCCTTAATGCAACCACCTGAATCTCACCTTTACACAGTATGAAAACTGACACTTTAGCATGTTCTTTCCCATTTAATGGCAATAACAAAAAAAAGGCCCCACATTTTAGAATGCCCCATTTTCCTTGAGATTTGTTTGGCACGTTTTTCTTGGTAATTGTCTACTAAAGCATAACTTCGAATGGTAATACTCTAAAGTGCGTATTTGTAATTAAAGGAGCAATTTTGTAATTAGAATCGGGATCCCCGATTGTAATTTAACGGCGGAGCTAGAAACGCCAAATTTCTGTCCGTCCATTGTGAAAAGTAGTGCTACCTCACGATACACACCTCTAAAGCTCTCTAACTTGAATTTTCCTGAACCAACGGAACCACTAATGGATGAGCGTAGTCTTGTGCATGGCTCTATTTCATATCTATTTCATATTGGAAGGACGTTTCCAGCAGCCACTGTATTATTATCGGTATAGCAATTATCCTATTTGCAAAAGTCCTTCTTTTGCGACACATAGACAACTTCAGTGAAAGCTTTACCATTCATATGTGTAGTTTACTAGCCAATTACCAATCGGGTCGATCTTACACTCTAAATTTTGCAACGGATAAATGTAGTTGTGTACAAATGATTGAACCATTTGTTGAACTCTACTGATACTATGTAGCCCAAATAATTGAATAAATCTGTTTATATAAACTGGGAATAAGTCATATATGTTTTGTATAATGACCCTTGGTACCACATGGGTCAAAGTTGAAGGGACATACTTTTCAGTTCTTATTATACAGATACATATAAACTGTGTATGCTTTGCATGTGCTTGTATTTTCGGGACAACTATGTATTAGTGACTCTAACACATAGTTGTCCCAAAAATACAAGCACATATTATTTGTATAAAGAGCTGAAAATTGCAACAATTTACAAGCACTTTCCCATAATGCAACTATGGCCGTTTTATGAGATATATAATGTAATATAAGCAGTGTTTGTAAACAGGTCTATTCAACGTTCCTTTGGCTTCAGAGTTGCATTAGAGTAAAACAAATGGGTCAACCAGTTGTACATAACTACATCAACAGCTGTAAACTTTAGAGTGTAAATAATGTGCTTTCATTGCTTTAAAACTCATGCCAAAGTACAGACTAAATCACCAAATGATTCAATTATCAACATATGGTGACAAGATTTTTTAAGTTATAAATCACTAAACGCTGAGCACATCAAAACTCCCAGCACGAAATGATCTGTTGTTGGTACCAATTGCTACCAAACTCATGTCCTTTAGGGGTAACTGCTAAATGTAAGATCCGCACATGTATGCAAATTAGCGGTATTAGAGACTAGTACAGACGGAATGCATAGGCTTGCTGTTTATTCCGTTGTTGTCTCCGCATCAAGACTGGTTGTGAATTCTTATATTCAACAACTACCCATTTAGGTGCACCATAGAGACTTGCATGTCATGGCAGGGTTAAAGATCACATACATAGATAAAAGGTCAGTAGAGGTCAATTTGTGCAGAGATGAAGGAAAGGTGGATCGCGAAAGCAGGTGACACTATATAGTGGTTCGCGAACAGCCTTGTTATTTGTGTCACTTCTTTCATAGTTTTTGACGATTCCATTCATTCTAAGAGTTTCCGAAACATGCGAAATGCCAGGCGAAACCCAATATTGACAAGCAATAAATTGAAGGGATGCTATAGAGGTTGCATGCTTTATCCGGGAAAATCAATACAACATTTACATGGCGTGGATAGAGGCCAAATTTTTGGTAGACGTTTCATATAGAAGTCCCATGGATGCAAATGAGGTGTTGCCATTCATTCCGTCAAGCGCTACTGCACAACGTCATACAGGGCATGACGGAATCGATTGTAATACTTCATTTGCATCCATGGGACTTCAATATGAAACGTTTACCAAATTTTTAGCATGGCCTCAACTGTCATTGAATTTGAAGATAGAATCCCATTCATAAAATTTATGGGTGGACGTTTCATATAGAAGTCCCAAACATGCAAGTGAGGTATTGCCATTGATTCCGTCAAGCGCTACTGCACAACACCACACAACGCATGACGGAATTAATTGTAATACCTCGTTTGCAAGCCTATCTGCACACTTGGGACTTCTATATGAAACGTTTACCATTTACGAACCAGCAACTTATAGATCCAATTATGCGTCCAATTATGAAGAGCGTACTTGTTGATCAGTCACCGGTGCTTCTTATTCAGGGCCTACGGATTAAGTGACAAAAGCACCAAAATTATGTCGTACAGATAGACATACAACTCTACTTAATCTTTAACCACAGTGGGCAATCATGATAATTATAAAAAATAACGATTATGTAACATCTGTTTGCCCTTTTCAGTGGCATTAAACGCACTAAAGAAGCTTAAAGAGTTTTATGGTGAGATCAGACTTCATCTTTCTACGTCTTGCGACGGTATAGCCTTTTGTATACTCCTTCTATTGAGTAATGTCTTAGTCACAGTTGAGTCAACCTTTCGCAAAGTGGAGTATATTTCACCCAACAATGCCTAAGGATTACTCAATTTTGACTTGGATTTTACTCAAAGATGAGGATGGTTCCCTTTTGAATCAATACTGAGTAAAATACTTTTGAAGTACACAGTGCAACATTTTTACCCTTTGATAGTCGTCATGTTGTTAACTTGAAGCATATTTTTATTGCATGTAATACTTCCTCATAAAATTGTATTCTTAATCAATCACAATTTAATGTTTTACCTATGTTTGGAAGCAAATCAACTATAAAATTATTTTTACAAAAAATGTCATTTAAGGACATGTTTTAAGGGGATTATGAGATACCTTAAAAAGCAAAGTTCAAATTGTGTGCTTTGTGAATGCCCCATGCAGGGGCATAATTATTATTTTTGACCAAATCTCGCCATTGCCCCCTCTTATTGACCCTTCTGTACTCTCTGCATCCGTCCCTAAAAGTTGTGGCTTTTGGGACCCTGATTACCCGGGGAAGTGATCAATTTGAAATCAGATGAAATGCCGCATTTTTATCATTGTCGTCCTAAAATTTCAGCCATTAAATCAATTTCTTTCTTTTTGAGAGACAAAAAACTGCCGTTTTAATGGGTAACCATCAATAATTAACACAGTTCAAAGGCCGATCAAACGAGTTTAATCATTTTTATTGTTCTCTAGTAGTCCAAATATCTGTACGGATTCTTGTGACTATAGTCTTAGAAAGAGCGTTTCTTACGGTAAATTAAAAACAAAATATTATTTTTAATTTGCTCCTGCCAACCCGAGTTATACTAATTGAATGACAACACCATTTTCCGATGTACACAGCGAGTAACTTGCATCAGTTACCTATTCATATGCAAAAAAATTCATAATTCGCGAACAAAAAAGCCTCGATTGGTTTGCACACGCATTGTCAATAATAACAATTTTTATTCTATACTCATACTCACCAAATATCAATCACAAGCAAAAATTTAAATGCGATGATAATAAATTATTATCGAATTTTGAATCGTGCAAGTCTCAAGGCAGTTCTTGACAAATATCGCAGCAACAGTTTGTGATGGAAAGGCTTACACTGCATGATTAATGAAAGATGAGCTTCTTATTATCGTGTGATTTAGTCTTGAATCTGTGATAGACGAACACTCATACCAGAACAAGCGAGTTTCGGCCAGGCAAAAGCTGCAATCATCTAACAAGCGGGAAAGATTAAAATCCGGCATAAACACGTCATTTCGCGATCGCGGATGCTCCGGACCCTAACTTAAACTTAACTACAAACACATCGAGGATGTATTCGAGAAGGGTTTGGTCAACCGGAGTCGTTGTTCGTCGACTATCAGCAGCTTATGACACTGTTAATAACAGATGCCTACGTCAGCTCAATGATTTTGGAACCTCCAAGGATCCACTTGACTGAAGGATCATTCCAAAAAGGATTCTTGCAAACAGTATGTTTTGTCAGCCAGGAGCGAAAGAGCCAGTGGCCGTGGCTCAAGATAGATCCCCCCAAGGAAAGCGTGCTCGTAGCTTATCCTGTGCAACAATTCTATGCCACCGACCAACTAGATTGCGGGGCACGGCGGATGAAAGTGACGATACATCGGATCCACAACTCACCGCAGCGCAAAATGTGGTCAAGTATGAACGCACCCAGTTACAATACAAAACAGTGCAAAATAACTCACACAGGACTATTATAAAAGTTTAATTTAGTAAGCCTTGCCGAATACACTGGATGCATAGCGTGGAGGGTTGCGTGATGTATACAAGAGAAAAACTGTTCGGATAAGCCTGATGGGCTCTTATTCATACAAAAATCGTTGCCATTCCAACTCCCGAAAGAAAATTAAAAAAAACTGATAATTCTGCTAATATTAATCGTTTTAAAGGCCAAAAAAAAAATTGTTTGATTTGTCAATAGATGACTTTTTTTAGTTGGGTCGGTTCGTCGGTCGGTCGGAAAAAAGCAAAACGTTTTTTTTTTGTTTTTGGTTTTTTTTAATGGCCAATAGCAACTGTGATTGAAACATGTTTTGTATTAATAGTTAATAAAACACTAAAAATCAAGTGATTTTACTCAAAAATGCATCTTTGTACCATTATGAAACCCAACTAACATGCTAAAGAAACTGGTGGAACTCATTTTTTTTTTACATTTTTTGAAAGTTAAAATGAAAACAAAAAAAAAACCTTTTAGGAATTTTCCAAAAGTAGGGTCGGTATTCTTGCACAGTTAAAAGGAAAAAAAAAACTTTTACCTGATTTCAAAATTAGGTACGTCGGACGAGGACAATCAAACAAATTTTTTTTGGGCGACTAAAGTCAACATGTTGAAGATACTGGATCAATACAATTTTACGGGGGGGGGGGAAAACCACTACTCGCCTATTTAAATATAGCAAATCATTGAATTATGTACTTTTTTGTGTAACTTTCTCCGATGTTGGAAGCAACGTTATCCAGTATAAGTTTTTACTGATAGCGTCATTCATCATCAATAAGTGTGTGAAACATAAAAAGAATGAAAATTTTGTCCTTGAAGTATCTCTCTATAATACAAACGACATAGCAAAGGAATATATGGTTTCTTGTTTACTTCCTAACGTTAGATTGTAATTTTTCAACCTTGGTGGAAGGATTGTTTTGATATTGTACCTATTTCTCGTAAACTTGTATTTCAGTTTATACTACAGCCACAAAAACACTGTCGCAATTGCTGTAATAAAACAAATGGAATATACTCCAATTCAATGTTAAATAATGATCACCCTTATTATGAATACGAATCAGATTTTATTCTTTTTAAATGGCACTGGAGTAACGTGTTCACACAATAGGTTTCATAGAGATAAGTTCAAGATCAAATCCGATTCAAACACGATATGTGATAATTCATTGTTACGTACTTCCGTATTTTATTCGTATTAAGTAGTAGGCAAAATAAAATTACACCACAATAAAGTATTTTTGCACCCATATAATCGTTCCAAACAGTGACCAATGCTCCATTTCAGATAATTTGATTTCTAAAACATCTCATCTAAATTTTAAAGAGAAGTGGTTATGAAGCATTATAATGTGTAATTATATTATTTTTTGCTTAAGTTGAATACCACATGACATTATACTACTGTTAAGCCTACAATATTACGAACAGAACGGTTAATTACATGTATATTGGCAGATAACGTTGTTCACCATTCAAAATTTATTGGGATATGTGGGCCATTTTAAGCTATCTTACATCCAAAATTTTGAAGAGGGTAAAGTTATTGCTGTTTCCCACTATAAAAATTGAAAAATCGAAGATTGAAATGGCCAAGAACAAACAGAATACCCAAGTTATCACGATACGTGTTCACCATTTTTACGATACAAAAAATCTCGGAAAAAAATTCAGTACACAGTGATGTGGTAATTTTAATTTTTTCCACTCCTGGCAGCTTCTAAATGTGAAGGTACGTTGAACGCATGCTTATTAAATATATATTAAAACGGTGCAATTGCCTATTTTTGAAGCCAATATTTTTTTATCAAAGTTAAGCTATTAGTCAATTCAGTCACTGTGAACCCGATACTTGAAAATGTTGTTGTATCAGGGCCGGGTCCTAAAACTTTGTCTTATAAGTGTTTACTCATTCTCATTAAGCTCCTACATTTTAATCAATGTATAAAGAAGAACAGTTAGCCTTTTTAATTAAATTAGAGCATTTGGAGAAGTTGGTCCCCGTGTACAGTTGATTTTGTGACCTTCGATCTCCATACCATAGTCGGTAATTAAAACAATTTCAGGCAAGGTCATAGATTTCCTTCCTTGATGCTAGACGGATAATTTGAGATTAGACATGATTGGAACATTTAAAAATTTGTTGATCGCTTATTACCTTCTTTCATCTAAATTCTTGACAGGATGTAACATGCCAGCAATAGGGAATAGTGGAATACCTATCCCTATGCCTAACATAAGAAGGCATAAAAAATTAACGTACTTTTCAACTGCATTAAAATCTCGCGGGACTCCTGGGCTTTAGTCTATAAGTACATTTTGGTGTTTGATTGATGATATTCGTAAGTTTGGCTTTAGGCCAATTTGATTTAAGAATACCATTATTGGCATTTTGTGTGAAAAGAATATTGCCGAAAAGCTAACAGGCTACTAAGTGTTTGTAGACAGCAGTCAATTAATTTGTGTTAAAATAGTCCTGCTATCGGTTCCTTGCTAGAACCCAATTCACGGGACCATATTTCACATGCATATTCACCATTAAACGCAAATTCAGCCAAAGATGTTGTAGTCATGTTGGTAAAAAGACCCATTTTCATTAATGATGATTATTAGGTCTTACATGATGGTGTCGTGCGGTGAGATCAAGGCTGATCAATTAGATAGAGCAAATTAATATGCATTCTCCATAGGCTATGTCATAAAACGGGCTTTAAGTTGTACTTTACCACACTCAACGCGTGATTTTAATAGTAAAATATAAATTAATCTATCCTTATAACGACAGTAAACAACATTTTGTTGACTCAGCACTTTGTCGGTTTAATTAACTAATGAATAGATGTCTGAAATGATGCCTTAATAGGAAATTACGAATCACGAAGAACCAACTCAGTGGGATATCAATGGTTGTAATTTCAGTGTCATGACATATAAATGACCACTTCGCGAGGCAGCGCGCACTGGTTATTTTATTATGGAAAATGTTACAAAACGTTTGAAACGATCGATATGTTGATACTTTGATGGCAACATGTAACTATAGTGCCGACTAACATGGAAAAATACTTTAATGTTCAAAGGCGGGGTTCAAATATTTTTCCTCTAATCAAATAAAGGCAGGTACATGTGAACTACGTTATTTCTATGAATAGCGTTATCAGTTCACAAACGTACAGTAATTCGGTTAATAGCTCGTATTACATTCACAACTATGCGGCTACTTTGTATTACCGGCTTGTGTAGGCAAGCTCATGTTTTCGTGGATTATTGTCACTTTGAACAAAATATTACATACTGGTATTATTTAAGAAATGTAGTCAGGTTCATGGAGTAGTTTACGGTAAATAATTAACCCGAAAAACATAAGTTAACTCGTCCCAAATTTGCTTGGATCAGCTGATTTGTAGACGTCTACATAAAGAATGGCAACAGAAAACCCCCCCCCCCCCCCCCCCACGGACTGGAAACATTTGTCAAAAATACGGCTTTTGAATCTACCGGATAACGTGTTCACGGAAAGCGATCACGATTTCTCTTATTGTGGTGGTATACACTCGGTTTTAAAAGAAAGAAAATCGCCAACTATTCGTACATTCGGGCAGGGGCAGGGACTATTACACACTAGTGGCGAAGGAATGCGGAATATACTTCCGGAGCAACACGGATACGTTGGCACAAGGTTAAAACGGTTTTCTTCAAAAAATCGAACTTCAATATTTTCTAAAACACAATAAATTGAAGTATTTGAGCGTTCCAGGTGACTCATTCAAACATGATGGATTACCCATGAATAATAATAATTAAGGAATAATATATTTTGAGTTTAAGAAATAGTGGTTTTGCTGCACGGATAACGTAGATTACACCATTTTCGTCTGGAAAGTGTGTTGATGTTAAAGAAATTATTAAGGTTTTATACTACGAAAAGTTTTGAGTATTAAGTTTGGTTACATTATATTTAGTCAAACAGCAAAAACACACGAATAACTTCTGGATTCTTATAAAGAAATATAAATGTCTAAAAGTTACACCCTTAGATTGTGGAAACGTGATTTTTGCGTTTTTCGGCACTTTCCGGTGAATGAATCGCAAAAAATGATAGTGTCGTCAAAAGTATAGCAAAGCTGGATTTCTGGTAGAAACTCGCCGGAGTTCTATAAAAATAACAAAGAAATCCGAAATCTATACTTGTAGTAAATTTCTAGTCAAAGAATGGTAAAACTGCTAATGGCACCGAACCGAAAATTGTAGGAAATAGCCCTAGTTGAGGGTACGCTTGTCCCTGCGCTTAGGCTCGCCTTCATGCTCCCAGGACTATGTAAAAAAATTAAGTTCTATAGAAGATGAACCCCCTCGGATTGGTCGGTTGATATGCTGTGGAAATCGTTGTGCACGAAAGACATGTGGAATGGAATAAGGAAAGATATTCTTGGACCAAACTATACACAGTCAATTTTTAGTCAATCAAGATTTCGCTTTTACTTTTAAGCATGATGGCGATGTCCAAAATTGGGATTCTGGCGCACATCTACTCTCCGTCCTAATTTTAATCACGTCGCAACTCGAAAAGGCGTCGTAAAAGGTAAGGAAATCCGGAGAACACAGTCAAGTATGTTTATTTTGGATACTATTAGTATAAGATTTTTTTGGCGAGAAAGGAGCCAGAAGGCACGGACGCCCACCTGCGGCAGTCAACTCAACCTACACTACTTAGTCATAACAGACAAAAATGCCTAAAGGTTTTTTGCTGTAATGCTGTACACGCCCTCCCAAAAAGCATATCATAAGGTAGATGAAGCAGATTGCAACCATGCTATTTGAATCAAAACCTATGTGCATTTTACCTTATTTTTGGTATACCGGATATTAACTCTTGTTCTTGAATTGATCAGTTTTTACAGCTAATGAAATCGTATTTCATAAACTGTTTAAGTTATATACAGTTGCATGGGTCATGGTTATGTTGCAAAAGGTGTGGACAATTATAATTGATACATTAAAGTGGAAGTGGGATGATAACTTTTTTTCAAGATGCTTACCGTCTTTACGCCCAAATTTTCAATCTTGCCAAAATCTAATTTTTAGCTTAATAATACATAGACATCGTTCAAATAATATCAATGTCATGATTTATGTTGCATGCAGTAGCTGGTCAAGGGAAACAACTTTGTGCCACAGGGTTCAGTACTAGACCCGACCTTGTTCTTGTTATAGCAGATGAAGAAAATTCCACCTTAAGGCTTTTTGCTGATGACACCATCTTGTACAGAGAGATCCGGGGAGAAGAAGACCAGAAGCAGCTCCAAAAAGATCTAAACACTGTTTTTGAATGGGCTGATAAATGAGCTTCAATTTCAATTACTTACCACCACCAGAAAACTAAAACCAAGAATTTATAACTACAATGTCTCCAATCAAGCCATAGAAAGAACATTGAGTCACAAATGTCTTGGATTTACTATATCCAGTGACCTCACATGGAAGAAACACATAGCTAATATACCATCCGAAGCAAGCAGCACTCTGGTTGTTATCAGACGGACTCTAGGGCTATGTTCTAAGAAAAATCAAGCTTCGGGCATATCAGACTTTGGTCCGTCCACAATTAGAGTATACCACATCTGCGTGGAATCATATGTTGGGACTGACATCAAGGCACTGGAAGCAGTCCAAAGACAAGCTGTCCGGTTTATCTGTGGAGAGGTGCACAAGTATAACACCGCTACTCAACCAACTTGACTTAGATTTACTTGAGACAAGACGCCTGATGGCTTAGTGTACCATGTTCTTCAGGATACATCATAACCTGGTCAATCTTCAATTTCCACCATGTGTCTATTTACATCCTACATCTGGAAGAGCAAGCCATAGACTCGGATATCATCCTATTTCAGCCATACGTGATTCCAATAAGTACTCCTTTTATGTCAGAACTGTGCCAACATGGAATCGCCTGCCAGAGAAGCAGTAACTGCATGCTCCATCTATTGCTGTCTTCCAGGCTGTTGCTCTACCGGTAGTGAGGCAGCTACAACCCACTACCACACATCATCGCCTCTAGTTTATTGGGAGTGATTTTTTACTCGCACTTTTTTTCTTCTTGGCATCTGCACAACTGCACATTATGTTTATGGCTGTCTCTATGGACAAGTATTCAGTCATGTTTACTTTTTTGGAGTAAATCAACGAAGAACGAAGAACCAACACACGACATCCGAGACTACTTGATCATTTGCACAATGATAGTGACCAGCAAGAATCATCTAGAATGCAAAATGAATTTTGGCGGGAAAACTGCGACCATCTTGAATAATGACCATCATTTTCCACTTTTAATATATCAGTTGCAAGTGCTACACATTTTGCAGGAATAGCCATGCAAAACATGGTCAAATACTAACATAAATTTGAAAATCTCCCTAAACATTCATTTATGAGCTATGTACCTTTGTCGAAATATGGGCAAATAAGTCCACATAGGATAAATGCAAATTAGCATATCTTGGCAGGCTTCCCTTTTTCTACCTTTTTAATAATTACTCCATAGAGAAGCACTGAGTACACGGTATAAAAAACTAATACTTTTTGAGCGTTACCAAATTTCGACGCACCACCGTGTTGGTAAAGATTCCTTGGTAAATAGCACTGACGTGTATAGAGGTCAGTGATAAATAACTGACGTAGTAACTCTGCAGACTGACTGGAAGGACGGAGTACCATATAAAAATTGGACCTTGATCGGGTCACTCACCTTTAAGTATTCATGTTTTTAACAGTCTTGATCATTCACAAAAGCAGTTCTATTTTCGTTACCTGTATATGTTCACTCTGTATGTATTTCAAAAAGAAAACAACTCTCAGTACCGTATACAATCAAGCAGAGTTTATTATCAAAAGATGGACTTCGTCTCCACAAAATCTATAAGAATTTACATGGTCAAATATTTCGCGCAGATCTTGTGCAAAAGGTCATAACTACGAAATGTCCTATGTGTGTACCGTATACCGCTCGACTATATAGGTTTGGGGATAAAATAAAGCATGATATCTTTGATGCTACGAACGCTGACAATTAAGAATATACTCTCAATCTGACACACTTTGTTAAATCTGGTGGAACTATCGGGTAAGTACCAGGTAGTAAACATCCGCAAAACAATGTCACGGGTCAATGCATTCAAATATGACGTTTGAACCTGACATATAACGATCACTGAGTAGTATCTGCAAGCAACATTACACGGAAGTGTAGTAAACACTCTGTTAGCAGCATTTGCAAGTGTCACATCGTCGAATGACGTTCAGTAGTAATAACTGAACATAATAAAACAAGACAATCGACAATTATGGACAGAAAGTGACTGTCAATAGGAATGGCTTCACCTAATTTGCATCCTTCTAACAGAGCTAACAGACCGACATTTTTGCATTCTCCTCGCGGTATTGCTCCGATCCCTGGAGGAGGGTACGCTCAGGTACACATTGACAATGCATGCATAGAAGTGGTGAAATTCCACCCGTCAAATAATAGCTTCTCTACAGAAACACGATTTCAGGCGAGACATCGAGCCACAAGACGCGGGCACATTCACCAGATTGCAAAACCCTGGGATATCGCAGTGAGTGCAGATAAGGAAATTTTCGTCACAAACGGCACTCCGTACGTACATGTTTATGACGAAAAAGGGAATTACAAACCAGAAAGGCGATTCGCAGCCATTACGCCTGACGGAGGACCATCAAACGAATTGCGAGATCCCGAAGGTGCTCTAGACGGCATAACAATTAACCACAAAGGACAGATTATAGTTGGAGATTCAAATTATAACTATATCAGTATTCTCACAACGAGTGGCCAGTACATAAAGTCATTCTCTGTTCCAACTCAGCCCAAATTCATTGCATCCACACCATTGGATCATGTTATAATCAGCGCTTGCAAGTGTAGCCCAGTAGAGATTGTTGATGTCGAAACAGGAAATCTAGTCAAGTCTATTTGCCCACCTGAGGACGAAGACATTGGACAATGGTGTCCATCTGGTGTGTGCTGCAGTTGGGCTGAAGAAGAAATCTTCATCGCTAACCAGATGGGTAAGGTAGGCATCTATAGTTTCACACTTGAAGGACAATTTCTTGAGTGTTTCGAGACTGACGTTACTGCTCCATGGGGCATTGCGGTGTCAGATACCGAGAAATACCTGTTCGTTTCCAATTCGGGAACTAAAAGTATCTTCGAAACAGATCGTGCCATTTCGGAGTCTAGCAGTGAAGAGAGCGAAACGGATGAAACAACGGGACTGTAAGCGATGACAAGATCAACAAAAGATACTATATATCCTATCATGCTAATTCCATCATCATTTGTCGACTATAAAAACGGAAAGGCAGAAGCAGCTGAAACAAACAAGATACCGGGCCCTATTTCAAATATCGTCGGGTGTGTTACATAGTGACAGATGTTGAATTTCTATCATTTTTACGAAATTAAAGGAAATGGTTCTAAATATCAAAGTCTTCAAATACGCGAAGTTTCGAAGCTTGCGAGTACTTAATCAATCAGCAATCTTAATTAGAAATTTGGCAATTTTGACGTATGTTGCACAACAGAGGCTTTGGTGCATTACATAGTGACGGATGTTGAACCCTCTGTCATAGAAGTGTATACTTGATTTCCCACCAGGGCTTTTTAAATACATTTGTTAGTAATTTTTTATTCTCATCTTAAATTTATAACTGACAAAAGCAAAATATGTAATTAATTTATAAATAGTGCTATTACTAGAAATTTATATTATATTTACAGGTCAAAGCGGTGAATCTCGGCAATCCACTCAACTTCCGTCATTATGTAATACACTAAATTGAGAAGATTCGCAATGACGCACGTTGGTTTGACCATGTTCAGAAAACGCCGATTGTTGTATTCCATAATGGCGGATGCTGAATAACGCTTTAGTAAAGGGAAATTCAACATCCGTCACTATGTCATGAACCCAATCGCCAATTTGCGTAAATTTTAGTGTGACGGATAAGATGAGTAACTTTTCCAATGTATTATATCCATTTTATCAAGTAAGATTTCATGAATATTAGCTGAAATAAATTGCCAATTGTTCATTTCGTTTTTTAATCCGATTTGATCGTTGAATCGTATGTGGGGATGTTTACTGACTCTTTAGAGAGTTTGCGATTTTTCAAATTCGATTTTCTTGAAAACAAATTTCGTATTTTGCTTAACATCCGTCATTATCTAATACACCCGACGATATGTAAATATAGGAATGTGTTGAACTTTATAAATCTCCACGGAAGAAAATGATTTCAAATTTCAAAATTGCTTACAACGAGTAAATAACCTAAGAAGAATAACTCTTCTTGAAGGGATAAGCAGCGTTTTGCTGATCCTAAACATCGAAAAAATCATCAAAATTCGTATTTTGGTATTTGTGTTACTGGCATGGATGTGTGTATAACAATTCCGACTTGAGATCAAAAAAGCCTTTCCTTGTGAATATCCCAGATTTATAAGCGTAATATTGTCCACCATGATTAATCATTGTTTATTCTGTACTGGTGTAAACCACAATCAGCTGTTTAGTGTAGATTTTGAGACGTCATCGCTGTATCTCTATTTGCAGGAGACGGTATGACAAATTTCCTCAAATATTTCATCTTTTCACTATTTGGTGTTTTTTCCTACATTTAAGTAGTGATATGGAATTGTACATACTTACCTTTGATTTATAAGCTAAAAATATACTTCCACATTTGTTTTATTCTCTCGCATTGTCGCTGCTTATCCCTTTAATTCCACTTAGATTAATCTTAGCTTTAGTGAAATATAGGGCCCTGGTTGCTTTACCCTTCATGAGTTGCTGAATCTCGGAAAGAGTTCCATATGTACCCCCCCCCCTTACATTTCTACAGGAAACAAATTATATTTATTTATGGCCTACACTAACAAAACCCCTAACCCTAAGGCCAAAAATAAAAAATAATTTGTTACATGTAGAACTTTGAAGGGGGTACATCTTTGGCACACTGTTAAACTGGTGTCTTGGTTATAGACACATCATGCGAAACTAGTTTCAAGACATGTGTCTAATTAGACGACAAATCACATCTCTATACAACATGTCCAAATGTCACGTCTTTATAGCAAGAAACGCATAAACAAATCACCTTTTCACACAAGACGCTTCAGTTTCGTAAGGCGTATCTTTGAAACCAGTTTGAGACATGACTTGGTTGAAGAAATGTCGTTGAGTCTTGGATTGTGTTTTCTTTTCTATTTATTTATTTGATTTAATACCAAGATACAGTGCCAAGACACTAGTTTTACTGTGTAATGATGTTGAGTTAATTATAATTCCCATGCTACTGTGTTTTAAATATCCACCAGGTGGTATTTAGAAAACCAGATGGAAAAATTGGCTGAATCGGTGTACACGAAGTCTGTGTTGAGACAAGCAAAGATCAGTGACATGCAGTCACAAATATTGAAATTGACAGTAAATTAAGGTTCTGCGTGTCAATCATACAATATCGTCTTCCAAAGCTGACGCAAGGATATTTAACAAAGTGATGCCTTTACGGCAGGATCAAAAGACACTATAAATGGGATTAAAGACATGAAGTGTCTCTATGCCCGACGCCCGTTCATTGTATACTGCTTATACTTCGTTCAGGTATCTGCTTGATAAAAAATTATATTTTTGTTAAAAAGATAGACATAACATGTTAATTATCTGCAGCATCACGAATTTGAAAAAAAAAAGATTATCCTACTATGATCTTGAAAAGGAAATCAATAAATTTTAAAATTCCTTAATGTGGGATTTTAAACAAATCAAACGATATATAACGGTTGAAATCAATATTTTGTGGTATTTTGGATATATTAGATTATAGATATCAGATTAATGAACACATTTTCAGGCAAAACTGTATAAGTCAATGGCTTTGGAATCTTAATGAGCAGACCCTAATATTTCAACGTGCAATTTTTTTATACAAGGACAGCCTCTTTTAAATAATTTATTTATTTCAATTTAGAGGAGCGAGAATTCAAGAGGTATACACAACAGTGATTATCATTCTAATTTATTTATTTATTAATCACAATTTAGAGGACTGAGCCCTTAGAGATACACCCAACAGTGATATATATAAATCTATATATCTTGCTATTATCTTGCTATTATACTGTTACACATGTATTTGACACATAATCAATGATGAAGATAAAGTGTCAAAAACTATTGCCAACATCTATTGAACCTGAATATGAACTGAAAACACTGTGTTATTTTTTTGATATCTTGTAAGTGTTGCATATATGGTTCGCCCAATGGGAATTTGTAAAAAGCTTATAGTGTATGTTTGCCTACAATTTTTAATGGTTGTCGAAAAAGAAGGCTTATAGTTTTTATTGCAAGAACTTCAAACATCCATCGAAAGTTAGAATGTTTTATCTCCGGTACATGCAATAATAAAGGTTTTGCGGTCTTGTTTCAATTGCTTTGTAGTCTTAATAACCAGTATCTAGGTCGCAATGAATATATCTGGAATAAGTTTCTCTTATGTGATAATACATGGTATATGAAAGTAAACGCAACCATAAGTTATTTCTAATTTTGTGAAGATTGCGTTAGGTTACATCAAAGTGACAGTCGCAGATCTTCTCTTTGCAATAATGTATTGTATCCACATACGGTCAGGGTTGGATGAATAATCACTGTGGTTACAACAATGGACCCAAAGGCTCGGGATTAAACAATTAGACACTGCAGTAATTCAGTGCATGCAGTGATATTAGACAAGACGAAATTCATGAAAAGAAACATCATGAGGCATTTTTAGTAGAAGCATTTGAAACATTGTTTCTAGACTGATTTTTTATGCTGATCACGAATATGCCGGTTGCTTTGCTGTATTTTGAGTGCAAGGGGGTCAAAATTCAAGAAATTCAAAATGGCCGCCAAAATACCACTAAAATTATGTCAAAAGATATAAATTCGTAATTTTCCACAGTTAACAGACATTAAACTTACTCTTATACACAGACTTTTGCAACTGAGTATATTAACACTAATTATTAATCATAAAATCTAGCCTCAAGGGGTAAAATTGGACCAAATTCAAGATGGCCGCCAAAAATCATACAAAACTTAACAACTTAATTTTAGGTGTACGATCCCACAATAATTCAGTGTTATTAAACATACTGTATCTTAAAGGTGAGAATATTGGTGAGTATCAACTTCTCAGCTTAAGTTGTAGCCCAAGGGGTAAATGTTGATCAAATTCAAAATGGCCATTAAATACCAATAATAGACCTATTGTATAGGTCTAAACCAGGATTTCAAAAAGTTACTTTATTGCCTGTTTTAGTATAGGTGTTTGATACAACTTTCTAGACTAAGTATGCAGTTAACTTTCTGGCTTTGAGTGCAAAGGGATCAAAAATTTACAAAATGGCTACCAAAATACAACATTTATCACTGAAAAGTCAAAAGGTGAGGTATTAGTTTGCATACTAGTCGTCTGCACAGAAAAGTACTGTTTGAGCAAGTCCAAAGACTGACAAGGTTAACGAACCTACATGCTTTCCATTTCTCGTACTTGGATAGATACAGGAGAAGTATAATGTTTATAAGGCATGATTTTATGTATGCAAAGTAAAATTATAGACTACTGTCTGGATCTGGTTGCCAATATGAGTTCTCTTTCTTTCAAAGGGACTTACAATGCATTTAAAAAGTCCAATATCAGAATTACCGTTATTCCATAATTTAAGGGAAGGAATATAAGTGGCCATTAAATGCTATTTGTCCTTTCGAATTTACTTTTGAGAACTAAGTTGAACAATATACATTCCAAAAATGAAATCGGCATAGCTCATTTCAGTAAACTAACAGATTTTCTAACCTTTTGACTAAGCAAAATTAATACGAGATCTTCTAAGTGCTGACACTGTAAAACTATTCATATTTTTATCCTCAAAGAGATAACGTCTGCATTTATTATGTTCATATTTCCTTGAGATGTTCCACAATTTTTTATGTATTTTAAGTAATCGTTTAATTGTAATTGTTTTTCCTGCAGTTGGACTATTAATTTCTTAATCCCTAATTGAAACAAGTAGAAAACAAGAAAAAGTTTCATTTTATATCATTCTTCATTTATGGACCGAATATGATATTTTCTTCGATGTTCCAACCATCTTTTCTAAACTTCCAAGGAAGAGTTCATCAAGGGATATTCAATCCTTAATATTTCAAAATAATATATTTTTAGAACACAATACAAAAATGGTTATAATCTTCAGTACATTTACACAAGTTACATTCATCTGTTCCAGAAGGTTTCATTCGTAGAAATTACTCTTACAGGTAATGAAGAAGTTATAAAAGAATAATTACAAGTAGTTATCTTGTTTTGAATCTATTTTCTCTGTTTGAACTAAAGAAGTTATCACAATTTATTTCATATAAATTTATCTTCTCAGTCCTAATGCAGCAAAGGCTTTTTGTTTGTTGATTCACAATCTATATGATGTCCCTTCGAATTGAGCCAAGAAACCTATACAGCTTTCTCAAAACTTACATAAAATTGAGTATTACTTTTTTCAATCAACTCAGGGTCTCGATTCTATATTCTTTCTTTACGACTGGTTGGAATTGCATGACTTACCTTAATCAAAACTTGTGTACGTAAACAGTTATACCATACATTTTAATATATTCAATCAATTCGCCTAACTTGGGAATCGGTTTCCACTGCGAATGTCATTCAAATAAATCATTCCTCTTGTATTCATTCTAACGAGCAGAACGCTGCTATTGCGTCTTATATATCATCACATGTAGTTTTCCTGAAATTCCATGATTTTAATAGACACTGATGAAAATAGTATTTTGACCACTGATAATGTCTACCACATTTTCAGATTTACAATTTAGTTTCAAGAAAGAAATGCCAAGTCTCCAAGGGATCAAACCAATGGCTCTACGATTCTTTTCTATATTACACCATTGTTCTTGATATTCCAGATATCCATTTTATATAAAGAACCAAAGTTGTTGATAGTCCAAATAGGCATTTCGCCACCATATTCCCACATAACCCGATATTGGTTTCTCTTTTAACTTTCTCCATTTTGAACCCCTAAGAAACACTCTTGAGTTTACAAAACATGGAGGAAATTCCCGGTTTTGCTTTCATCATAGATTTTGGAATTGCTTTTGCTAAAATTAAATGGATTTGTATACACAAATCCCTTTCACATTTTGGTTTTGTGGTCCCTAATTTTATAAAATGGGTTAAGATTATTTACAATGGTGCAAACGTTGTTGTGATAAATAGGACATGCCTCAGAAATTTTATTGCTATTTTAAATGGTTTACGCAAGGATGTTGTCTATCCCCTTACATATATCTGGTCTGTGGTGAACCTTTAGGTTATGCCATGCCTATCCGTATGTCAGATACAATGAATGGTATTAATGTGTCCAAAAAGATAAATGGTGTTGATATAAGTCAAGATATTAAAGTAAATCCATACGCAGATTATACTGTAATTTATATTGATGGATCTAAAGAATCACTGCATGAAACAGTTGCACTCCTTGATCATTATTTGAGTATTCTGGTTTGAAAGTAAATTATGAAAAAGTGACAGTGTTTAGAATTGGTAGCCTCAAAAATTCCAACATTATTTTACTGTGAGGCAGAAATTTGAAAGGGGTCAAATGACGCGTTGATTATTTAGGTTATTCATACTCGCCACAATAAACCGGAGAGATTGAGGTGAAATTTAGAAAAAAACTTGCTGATATAAAATCTACTTTGGCAGGGTGTATTAAAATAAATTTAACCCTTTTAGGTAATAACCCGATTACCGTTTGGCTCTGTCCAAATTGTGTATCCCTTTTTCTTTTTTTTTTCCAAGTCCCCCTAAATCTTTTTTTCAATAGTTGGATACAATTTTATACAATTTCCTCTGAGTGGTAACCAGATAAGGTAAACAGGAAAACAATGATTTTACCATTCACAGATGGCAGGCTTAAATATGCCCGAATGTAGATTTTCTGTAGGTTTTAAAATTGTTTGGGTAAAAGATTTTACGATAAAGCCGATGAATGTACTGGGAATTGGCTATTTAACAGGGAATTGAACCGTGTTGGGTGACATTACTGTTTAAAGGCAATTTTCATAGTCATGGGCTTTCATTGAGACATTAAACATAGTTTGTAAGGAACGTTTGTTAAGTCTGGGGCCACCTTTCATTATAGGGAACCCGAGAAAAGTTCTGAGTTTTTTTGAAGAGATACTCTGGCTAATTCGCCGATTAGAAATTATCAAAAATGTAATTTTATGAAAGGATGGTATGGTCAAGGTGTTATTATTTAAGATATCATGACAAAGGCTATGAAGCTGATGAGCTTGGATGAGATGATTGATAAGTTAAATTTAAGTTTATTGTTCCTCATTATAAAATTGGGGGGGTTCAGCCATCCCTGCAAAGTGGAAAAATTATCTTAAAGTAAGTTCTGTTGATTTTGAAAACAGATGGTGTTTTGAACTAGAGATTCAATTTTGAAAATATTAATTAGAAAAAAAAAATAAAATCCTCCGTCAAGGTCTATTGGAAAATGAGTGTGTTTATCCATAGGGTATGTGCCTAATGGGATATTTAATTCCACATCATGGACACGACTGGAGATAAATATTTTATTTGCATTTAAAATGGGTGCCTATGATGCCAAGTCTATGAATTTCCACTTTAAATTTTTGCACAGAATCATTGCTACACAATATTTTCTTTATAAAATGGGCATTATAGATTATACAGAATGCAGTTCTGTCATGATGAAATTGAAAACTATTGAGCATTGTTGTTTGTAAATTGGTATTATGGTTCGGATGTTTTGGGGATGAACTTTTACTTGGATCAAAAGCAAGACGGGTATTGATATTGTTTGTAATAAAAGGTTATTTTTTTTTTTTGGTTTAATAATAATCATTCCACCATTGGGCATAATTATTATTGGGCAACAATATATTTGGAAATCCAAATACTTCTCAAAGATTCCAAGGTAATGTTTTTAATCCCCACAGATTGTATGTATACCAAGTGAGAAGTATTGCAGACAAAAAAAAATAAACTCTCATCTCATTTTCGTAATGGGAAGCTTCGTATAATCTGATATGTTCTTTTTATAAATTTTGTTCACATTTTATTTTTTTCATACGCTGAATGGTGCACTTAGTAAAGGGCCACTTTTAAAATATTCTCGTAGCCGCCGTACTTTTGAATAGGCTAATTTTTTTTTTTAACAAAGTATTCTGCATGGTCAGTTACATGTTTTTGATAGTGAGGCGCCCAGTTTTCTGGTTATGATTACCGTAGCTCCTGTTGGGCTCGAGTTATGGGACAAGCTGGCACAGTGGTATTTTTGTCTGATGTGCACTCGACTCTGGTAGTAATTTGGCATATATTCAAATTATAATATTGACAAAACTGGTATTTATTAGGTATTGTCCAATTTTCTTTTTATTTTTATACACTATTATCATAATACCCGGTAGTACGTAGTTTGGCATTTTTATTGAGGTTTATAACAAAACATCGTAATGTGGCTCAGCCTTGGATGGTAATAAATTGGTGTATGGTGTGACTGGCTCTGGCAGAGGAATTTGAAAAAAACAATTAGATATACTAATATGTATTTCTGAATCTTGTATAGGGTATATTTATACCCGGTAGTATATTGTATGAAGTTTGATTTTTTTATGAAGTTTATAACCATCATACATAGGTGGCTTAAGTAACCCTGGATGGCAATTGCCGTTGGTGTATGGTGTGGACTGGCCTGGTCACGAGGATTTAAAAAAATCAGTTATTTTTTTTACTTTTTTTATTTTTTGAAGTTAAAATTAAAATAGTAAATCAATTTTACATGGGATTTTTTTTATGAGGTGTTAACATCATGCAAGGATGTAATTAAAGTTGGTATATGGTATGACTTAGTATTGTGGCAGAGAAATTTGACAAAAAAATCCAGATACATCCATATGTATTTCTGATTTTTGTATAGGTGTATAATCATACCCGGTAGTTTGGGATTTTTTTTATGAGTTTTATAATTATAACGTCAGGCATAGAGGCTTAGTTTAGTCGGCTCTGGATGGCAATTAAAGTTGGTGTATGGTGTACTGGCTTTGACAGAAGGAACTGGGGGAAAAACTCAGATTATGTTTTTTCTGAATTTTTTGTATAGGTAACTTACAATGTTACGGTAAAAAGTGTATTTTTAAGGGGCTTTGTAAGTGTTTTGGTGTGTGTATTTTTTTTTCTTTTTTTAATAAGAGGCCGCGTAATAAAAAAATCTTAACCTGTATCATGCACGACGTATGTACACACTAAACATTTGAGTTAATTTAGTTAGAGGATGAGCTGAATATCACAGGAGTCCTTATTTAAGGAGTTGTTACCCCTCTCTCCCCCTACAGAAAAGGTTAATGACTCACAAACAATGGTCATAGTTGTACAACTATACATTTTGGAATTCCTTATGACGACGGACATACTATACATTTCTACTATAACTTTCAACATGAATGGAGCATTCTAAAAGTTTGACCCCTGTTTAACTTTACAATTGGGCCCCTATGGAAAAAGTGACACCACAATTTGAGAGTATTAACAGCCTAGGATTATATGAGGGTCCATACAGCTCATACTAACTACCAAAGGTGTCAAACCTATTTCTGTAGTGGTGTGTGTGTGTGGGGGGGGGGACGATGAGTTTTGATGGGTGCCTGGCCCTGCTCTAATTGCGTCTTATAGGTCTACGGCATCTTGGAGCCACTAACATTAACCTATTAATTTTTTTCTCAGTGTTGGTGTCATCATTTTAAAGTTTACTGAAATTACGAGGCATGCCAATCCTCATTTTTTGGAAAGTGTGTTTGTAAGAACAAGCTGACTGACTCGTGACCACCATTGATAAAGGAAAGGGTAACTATCAATTTACTCGTCTGACAATTCCCTTCAATTCCTACAGAATATATTGTAAGATTGCTGTTAGGTCCTTTCCAATGTTTTGCAATTCATTTCGAAGGTCATACATTCTAATCTAGTCTACAATTTAGATTTTGCTACATAAAGTATGACCTATAGCTATAGGCCTACAAAGTGACTATACACAAAATTTAACAAAGCATATCATAGTAGGCTTATGCCTCTTTCTTATTCTAAGACACATAGAAATAGAATGTCATGGCATTTAGATGCGAAATCGCCTCAATTAGTCTTCCGTTCACTAATAGATACAGTACTCCATGTACCTGTCCTTTCTTTATTAAATAAATTTTGAATTAAAAATTCACATTTGAGGAAGTATATATTTTTCATTTTATTACGTCAGTATTTTGGCGGCCATTTTGAATTTTCTCCAATTTTGGCTCATGGAGAAAGAACTTATGCTGGTAAGTTATTGAAAATATGCTCAGCTTCACGGGACGGTATATAGAAGTAAGTCGGATAACTTTTAAAAGTAGAAATGCGTCAATTACAAAAAATAAATATGAAATATGTTGCATTTGGCGGCCATTTTGAAATGTTTACATTTTGACCCCGTTGCACTCAAAATTCAGCAAAGCAACCGGCATTTTCGTAATCAGCACAAAAAATCAGTCAAGAAAAGTTGTTTGAAACGCTTCTACTAAAAAATGCCTGTACTTCCTTAATTAAGCATCTTTTTGAAAATCTCGTCTAGTCTATTAGAAGAAATTAAGTTAACAAACAGATAACTTGCCATTGTCTTTTGTATCATTTTTTTCTCTAATCACTGCAATAAATTAATCCAATGCCCTTCAAAATGGCCTCGCACTCCCATTTGGTTGAGTTTATTTCGATACGCTCTGTATATTGTATTTCTATAATTCCTGTATACTTTTATATATTTAATATATGTATTTTTGAGATTGAAATGGGCCAATGACCCACATCAATAAACTTAAAATTGAGAACTGACGTTGAATAGAAGCCATAGTAATAAGTATTATAGTAGTATAATTAATCATTATCGCACGACTATTGCGAAGTCCACGCCATTGAGCTCAGCTTTCCCATAGTCACATCAGTCTACAAACCTCCATCAGTAGACTTCAAGCACCCCAATTCAACCACGGGAACTCCACCAAACCTCGTTTCTTCATTGTCGATTTCAACAGCTATCGTACCAATGGGGTTACAATTACACCAATAAAGACGGACAAGCTGTCAAAGAATGGTTAGACAGGCAACATCTACGTCTTCTTCAGGACCCTCAGTATTTTATAGTGCCCGTTGGAAGAGAGGTTACAAGCCTGATCTAGCAAGATTGTTCAGGACCCGGTTCCACTAACTACAATCGGTATCCAAGTCAACACTGCAGTGAGACCAAACAAAGTGCCTTTCAAGCGTCGTTTTAACTATAGGAAACAGACTGGCAAGGATTCACTGATGTATGGTGGTATATCTGTCGGAAAACATCGATCCTGGAGCGATCCAGTAGCAAGGCAAGGCTAGGTATCGCTCCTCCCTCGCTCCAGGTATATGATATAACGGAATACATCTCAATAAAACATTGCGCTTTATTCAGTAATGAGTAAAAAAAGCCTCCCCAGCCCCCCCTACCCCCATCAGTACTTTCTTATATCTTTAGACTGATTTTTATATTCTATAGTGTCATAACGGAGACAGAACCAGACACCTGGATCGCTAACCGAGGCAAGAACGATCCAGGAGCGATCCTGCCTCGCTCCTGGATCGCTCCAGGATACCTGGAGCGAGGAAGGAGAGATCTCTCCTCGCTCCTGCCTCGCTCCTGAAATACCACTCCTCAGCCATACCTACAAGCTCTTTGAACGTCTTCTGCTCAATCGTATCGCACCTGTGATAGACGAACACCTCATATCAAAACAAGCAGGTTTTCGGCCAGACAGATCAACAACAAGCCAAGTACTCAACCTACCTCAACACATCGAGTATGATCAGCCTATCGGCAGCTTATGACACTGTTAATCACAGATGCTTACTCCATAACGTTTTGGAACTCACCAAGGACATCCGCTTGACTGAGCTCATCAAGGGATTGCTTGCAAACAGGATGTTCTTTGTCCGGCTAGGAGCGAAGAAGAGCCGATGGCGTAGGCTCAAAAATGAACTACCTCAAGGGAGCGTGCTCGCACCTCGCCTGTTCATCATCTATACCAACGGCCAACATAGGGGTTCAGGAACCTGTCGTTTTATCTATGCACGCACACGATCTTGGAATCAGTGCAGAAGATGCAGACTTCACAGTTGAAGAGAGAGAGACTCTCCAAAGCTTTGGATGAACTCACTCCTTATTATGAAAAACACCTATGTGCATCCAATACACAGGTGTGTGTGCTTTCCATCTACGCAACCGTGAAGCCAAACGTCAGCTTAACGTAACCTGGTCTGGAACACACCTGGAGCACTATGATAACCCTGTCTACCTTACACTGCACTCCTTCTTATAAGACCCACATCAAGAAGACGAAGAGTAAAATAAGTTCACGCAACAACATCTTGAACAAATTTCAACCCATAAAGATCAACCCATAAAGAGAAGCTTGACCCAATACAACGTTAAATGCGTGGGGCTACCTGGAAGCAGATCAGGACACTACCTGTGGTTGTGGAACAGCACCACAGACAATGAAACATCTCTTGGTCTGCCCACTGTTGGAGCACCAATGCACGAATACAAAGGACCTTGCGGAATTCAGTGAAGCAGCCAGACGTTTAATCCTTCTCTGGCTATATCATATTTGAGAACCACTGTGTTTGGACACGATAAGAAGAACCCTTCACAACTAGCTCTGGGCTTCTGTAAACGGTCATGGTACATTGATTGTGTTAACTGGACAAACCCGGCACATTGGATTTATAAAAATCACAAAAATACTAATAATCATGCGACAATATATACATGGGGGCATGAGGAACTTAGGGCAGCATTTAGTAAAATAAATGTGCATTAATAACCAAAGCACCCTTGGAAGAAAAATTTCAATATCCGATTTAAAATAAAAGAAAGAATCGATTTAAGTAAAAAAATCGGATGTAAATTTTTTAAATAAAAAAATCACCAACCCTGGCATTTGGCCATAGTTGATTTCATGTTTAAATTGAGTAATTATTCTGTTGCGTCAATATATTCTACTACAATTTACACCCATTTTCCTGGATTTAACCAGAAAAAAATATCTTCCTGTGGTCATATTTGTTCGGATAGTACGTTGGCAGCTTGCCAACTGAATTTTGCTCTTCCGTTGTCGGTTACAAGCAGACCTCGAAGATTCGAATAATTTTTGCCCGTGTAGTCAAAAACAGTTCAATTACAATGAAAGGTAGTCACATAACCTCTCTCAAATTTGACGTTTCAGATCATATGAATCGGACTTTTTGTGTATTAACAGTACCATAGAATAGTCTGTAATTATAATTGTGCCGGATCCAGAATTTTTCAACAAAGGTTTGATTTTCTATCTTATTATAAAGGGTAAATATTATGGAGGGTTTAAATTTCTGTGTGGCTTTTCACACCGCGAGTGTGTGGGCATACAGTACTGCATGCAAAAAATATCTGAGTCGTCAGCTTTTAAAGATGTACGTGTGATATTTGGTACTTACAACTTGATTATGCCAATTAATGGAGGGGGGGGGGGGCAGGGAGGGCAAGTTGCCCCTTTGGCTCGAAAAGGCGGGACGATATGGACCAAAATATGCCATTTTCATCCCTCTTCTTCGGGGATTTCGACCAACATTTCAGCCTAAATATTGGCACAATTATGTCAATTTGACAATTTTCGCATTTCGGTAAGTCCAAAATTAATCGGAGCAATCACCAAGACGACTTTAGTCAGGAGGAATTGTTGGCACAGGGTTGGAAAATGATTACGACTTATTTCTATTGATTGATTTGTCAATGATGACCAAAGCTATATTTCTGGAGAGGTGTGCAAAATTTTGTGCCCTGCCATTTTCTAGAAATCCAATATGTGCCCTAATTACTCTCAAATTCATTCAATGGCCATAACTGTTTGAGCACTAGATCCAGGTTTTTAAAGTACGAGGAATCTTTTGGACGGATTTGATCACAACATTACGATAAAATCCAATATGGCCACCCTAAGTGCAATATGATCCGAAACCATTCAATTGACCATAACTAATCAAGTATTGTGATAGAGGCATTTTTCTGCGCTCTATACCCATAGGAACTCATATCTGACCTTTCTGTTAGCAAGCTTACCAATCAAGGTGGAAGCCAATATGGCTGCCTTTTAAGATCTTTTGAAAACTACGAATTGTCATATAGTCTATTATACTGGCCGTCATTGAATTTAAGTATGTTGTCAAAACAAATATACCAGATACGAGTGATTAATTCAAAGACATTAACAGTATACTTTAATTTAAACTGTTTAATAATCAATTTTGGGTGTTTTAATAAATACAATACAGCATCTTGGTAATTTATTAGTTTTAAAAGAAGGTAAAAAGCAGCCACATTGGCGGGCCCCCCATCTTAAAACATGTTTGCATGTTAAAGAAACAGAAAATTCCAGATAAGAATGTCAAATGGTCACATACTTATCCCATACTAAATTTACACCTTTATAATAATAATATTTGATGTAACTAATATAATACACATATATGTAGATTTATATTTTAAAAGCGGCGCGGGCTGTATTGCTGCCATCTTGAATTTTGAACATGTCCATTCGAGAAAGAAATGCCAAATAAGGGTTTCTAGTGATTCAAATTACATGATCTATAAGTGTTAAGCAAAAGAATGCATTATAGACACTGGAAATTAAGCCTCTAAACTGCAAAATGTGAAGAAAACACTTGACGTTGTCCGGGCGTTGGAAATGCACTCTAGAGGTGTTAACGTAACAATTGCCGAGTGTGATCATTGGTACAGATTTTGAAACACCTGCAGAACATATTTTAGGTGTTCAGCTGTATCAGGTAAATGGAGGGCTAAGGTCATTTTAAGGATTCCGAGAGCATATTTGACTTTTGAGCATGCCATTTGGATTTTTGTGGCAATGTAATTATAAAATTCCATTACCCAACACTTTCTCGTGCTTAAAACAAACCGGCGTACCGAGAACTATTTGTCTCTATCTGAATACTTAAGGATTATTTAGTGATTTTGACATGGTGGCACCATAGTGGATTTTTAAACATGGCACTGTTAACAAATTTTGCACATCTCCACAATTAATTGGACTTAGGTCCAATGACTAAATCTATCACATAAAAATCTGTCTCCATTTCCATCCTTCAGGTGTGTGCCTAACTTCTACCTGACTATTACGAAGTTTTTTCTTTCCCCTCTGGCGGGACGACCTTGTTTTTTTTTTTGTTTTTTTTAGTTAATTGAACAGAAATCAATTGCTAAGAAAAAAGAGAGAAGAGAAAATCAAGCGACTACATAAGATGCGTATTCATCCATGTCAAACTGGGAACAACTTAAATTGTGTATTTACGTAACTGCTTTTGTTCTAAAAAAAATAATGAAGGAAATTAGACAAAAGGAATACCTTTACGAATATAACACACAATTCTATATTTTAAAAAATAATTTGGGAAATTATAGCACCAACAACAGTACTACACTTACTATAAGAGGACTGCATTTTTGGGGGACACCCTGTATGCTAAGTACAATAATTAAATTTCTTCGAAGCAATTTTTTTCAAAGCATTGTACTTGTGCTGCACTGACACATTCTTACAATCACAGCAAAATGTTTTAGTAGCACTTATGAAAAAAACCCGAGTCATCAACCAAGTCATTTATAACATAATTCCATTTATTGCCTTTCGAATGATTGCAGTGATTATTTATGATGAATGTATTGAACTATAGTTGGGACTATTAAAGGGACATAATGGCATGAAAAAAAGTTGACATAATGAAAAGGACCCTTACTGAAATCACTTCCACGATTTTGAAAACAATTTGGATGTTTACATTCTGTAAAAACAGTAATAACAGGAAGAGTTCCAGGGGGAGGTGGCAGTTTGTGGCAATTTCTGGAACAAGGATGCTGACATTACTGCCAGCATTTACCAAACTTGAAAAGCATGTTGTCATCAGCTCACAGACCGTTGCTATTGTATTTGTGCTAATCCCGGCTAATCCATCTTTCACTTGCCAGATCAATATCTGACTACAAGCCAAAAGTATAATGCCTGAATCCCGGTCTGAATGCTTTTGAATTGTTTCGCAAAACATGCTAGATACACTGTAAATTCTGTCAGGGACGAGAACACCTTGCTTTTCTGTTCCAGAAATAAAGATGCAAATTGCCGCAAACTGCCACCTCCTCCATGGAACTCTTCCTGTTTTTACTGTTTCTACAGAATGTAAACATCCAAATTGTTTTCAAACTCGTGAAAGTGATTTCAGTAAGGGTCCTTTTCATTATGTCAATTTCTTCATGCCATTATGTCCCTTTAAGAATACGCGAGAAGATGCAAATGAAAAATACACTTCTTGTCGGCAGTTTTATTTATTTTCTCAGACACTGTATCGCTTTTCTGGACGGTATATTGTAAATTCAAGTTCATTAAAAAAGTTAAAGGAAAAATCTGTCTTATGAAACAATAATAGACAGGCTAAAACACATAATCTCATCCGGTTATTTTACAATATTTGAAAACAGTTCTGAAGTGTAGGTTTTAGAATTTCTATGTAAAACCGCGAAGCCGGCAACATAACAAGACTGCAATATAATTGTGCCGGGAAACCGGGAAACCTGCACAATAACTTAATCTACCTTCCACCTGGCATGAGCACGTTACTTTCCGAACAATAACAGTGGTATGCCAATTCAAAGCCAACACATGTTAGTCAGGGGGCACACTTCATCCTGTTGCTATTACTTCCGAAGGTTTGCCAAGTTTGGTTTTTCACTTCATTTGGTTCAATAACACCACAAGAAATAGTTCCAACTTGGTTGTCTAATTCTCAGTCTTTTTTTCAACTGGTGAGGGCGCTTTCAAAATGCGCCCAATGAAATTTTTTTTTGAAAAGAATCTCTTTAAGTTAAGGAAATGCCTATATATGTCTAATAATAATTTTTTGGTGCTAAAAATGGTTATTTTGTTATTAGTACAACTCTAGGAATGCTTAATGCGTATAATTTAAACAATTTGTTCCCAAAAAAGTACCAGTAAATCTGTCATACACTGCAAGAACAAAACCAGTGGAGGGAACAATTGTTTGGCAGGATGGGCTGGTCGGACGGAATATGCCAGTTTAATTACCATTAAAATCACACACAATGCATGGCCACAATAGGGATGCAATGGATGCTGGCATGCCCCACCCGCAGAGGGACCATGTGGGAATATGGGTCCACACTACCTGCCGCCCACAGGGCGGGAAAAACCCCGAGCACAGGCTAGCTGGGGGACGTCGACCCAGACTCCTACACAAAATACCAAACCGATGCCCCGAAGCATTGAGGACGGAGTGGGCCAGTGCCTCGAGCTAAGCACAGAGGCAAAGGCCCACCACCAACTATTAAGCCAGGGGGGATGTGGGGGGGGGATTTTTAAAACAACCGTCCGTCCGCCTTACCAGCTGAAGAGTGACATATAGGGAAAAACCCAGCCAAATGCACCCGCGGGAAAACTGAGGTGCTATCTGATTGGACGGCTGTCACTAGCCTGTTGACATACCGAGGTTTAAAAGGTCAACAAAGAGAGCCAAAATACCCGCGGGCCATGCCAACGAATGAGAAATTACACCAAAGAACCCTCCTCCCCAGGCAAAAATAATCCCAAACCAAACCACGGGGGAAACCCCAACCTGGCACTTCCAGGAAACAATGACCATTTTTTCTAGACCAGCTATAAAAAAGGAACTTGTTCCCAAAAAAAAGTACCAGCAATCTGTCATACACTGAAAGAAACAAAACCATGGAGGACACAATTGTTTTGCAGGATGGGCGGTCGGACGGAATATTGCCATTTTCAATCCACTTAAATCACACACAATGCCTGGCCACAAATTAGGATGCAATGGATGTGGCATTTTGCCACCACCGCAGAGGGACCATGTGGGAATCTGGATCCACACTACTGCCCCCCAGGGCGAAAACCCCCAGAAGCCAAGCTAGCTGGGGGGAGTGGGACACAGACTCTTACACAAAATTACCCCCAAAAACGATGCCCATACAAGGGTTCCAACACTGAACCTGCTGCCACCTACCCCCCCCCCCCCCAGAAAGGGGAAGGCGGCCCGATGTGAAACATGTGAAAATGGGACCGACACATTGCATTCCCGATGTGGTAACCTGATATTACCAACTTTTTTTTTTGTTACATTATTACACTGAAATGACAGGATCTCATGCAGTTACTTTTCCAGTACATTAAACAAAAGAACTTGGCCTGCCATAATTAGGCTACTTCAAGGAATTATCATATCTGGTGAGCCAATTTTTTTTTTTTTTCGTTCTTTCTTGCTTTACAATTACCCTTGTATCACCCTATGTTTTTATTTTTTTTTTTTTGTTGAAGAAGGTTGTAGGACTCTGCAGTGCCTCAAAAAATTGCAGAGCTAGAAGCGGAAACCCTTGAATCCGCTGAAGGTTATGCCAAAGCACGCAATCCTATTGCAGTAACAAGCATCTAAATATTACTCTTGTTATAAACAACAAGTCACTTCCCCAATTACATGGGAATAAAAAAATATAAGCCTACCTTCATAATTCGTCTTCCATGATAAGAGGTTTTCTTATTAGTTATCCAAGCTAACTAAGAGTTTTTTATATTATGCATACTCTATATATATCATTATTAACTTCACCGATATATATCTATATATATATATAATATATATATATTATTGACTGGTGTCAAAAGTTCAAGAATCCCTTTGATGGAGGTATAGTTCACACCACTGGCAACTCAACCAGAGCTATTGGATAGCATGTCCCTTTACCACATAATACTTAGCTAGGAGGGATACCGAGACAGCTGACAGATGTGGTTTGGCGTTGAAATTATTAATGTCCTGCTCTACATTGGTGCCTGAACGATTGTACCCTAATCAGACAAATGAATACCATCTCTCCTAAAATAATGGATGGTCGAACTGCTGATTTCTGTGGGTAAGATACCAAAATCGCCTTCATACCACGGCAGACCTTAATCGCATTGGGGCGTAATATTTTCCTACACGCTCCCCTGCCCCTGGATTTGACTCGCCATACCAAAAATACGATGGCAAAATATTTGACCAAGCTGATCCTACAATGGTGGCAACATTTGCCTTAGGACGGTGATTGCAGACTAAACAGCTTTACCTACTTCTTTGCCTGGGACCATTGTAAACACATCGTTTGTCCCAATATGAATAATGAGGCACTGAGGGCAGGGGCGCCGATAGGTATTCTAGCTAATCTGGATGGGATTGCCCCCTGATCTGCACTCCCTAGCCCCATAACCAGATAGTTGACCAGCACCGTTTAGTTGCGGGTTATTTGCTCTCCAGCCAAACTCACTAGGACTGTCACCTAGCACCCATGTGCGGTAACTGCAACAAAACCCCAATGAAAAATAAAAACACACGCAAGCAAATATTTTCTTTCAAAGCAAAAACTCATCTATTGGGTACCTACTAAACATACAGTAGCACATTGACTTAGCCAGATAGTTTTTTTTTTTTTTTTTTTTTTTTTTTTTTTTTTTTTTTTAGGGATGCTGAAAACCAGCATACGCAACCAGGTGCACCATGAAGGTCAAAGCCATGACTTGCCCTGCCAACAAACACTGCCACCCAAAAACGGACCATGTTCTGGGCGCTGGTGAATTCAAGTGACCCTACTGTGACCGAAACTGAATGCCTGCCCACTGATTTAGTTATGTATTTACTTAATGTTAATACCATTTATATTAATCTTGAAAAATTATCACCTGCACCCCCCAATTATCCTTAAAAATATGTGCTTTGCATTAACATAGCCTTTACACAAAACTCTTACAAACCATATCCCAGAGCACACCTTATTAACGGGAGCAAGTGCACCATGTTTGTGGCTGAGATAAGCTTGTAGACACCTGACCTCCAACGGCCTAAGCGCTGGATGCGTTCAGGGGAAAAACCCACACATTGCGGCGTTGTTGCAGCTCCTATCCGGAAGCTATGTGACCTAAAGTGCACACTTGCATGCCCACTGTGCTCGAGGGCTCTTCAACAAAAACCCACTGGAACTGAAACCTGGTCAGGGGTGTCTTGTCCAAGTGTACGAACAATGGACCGCCACCCTCTGGCCTGAGAGACATGTAATGCTCAAGGAGCGTAACTGGACATATAGGTGACCCGGGTGCCCTACTGACTGTTAACATTGACGCCTTACCCAATTGGTCTGTTTTTGAGAAACGAAGTAGCACCGTACACTGGAACTCTCATGGCCTACAAAAAACACATCATTGGCTGATAGTACCTTGACCCCTTTATCTTTACGAGACCTAACTGTGAGTTCTCCCACTCGGAGGAAGGCAAAGAAAGCCAGAGAGAAAGCCGATTGGAATAGAGCTGCCTCGTAATTCGACTTACACACCCTGCCAAGAGTTGGCACAATATCATACAACCTTCAGTGTTATTGGAGCCCGAGTATCAGCATTTCCCTCAGCCTTTTGCATCCCTCCAGGAGTTTTGTCACCATGAAGGATTTAGTGGGGTCATCCCAGCCCCGAATTTTGTGGAAATAGGCAACCCTGCAATGTAGGAACATATTGTTGTGGGAGCCTTTCCTTCCAGAGAAAGCCCCGAGATAAAAGCCACGACATGCTTATTTGGAGCTGGCCAAGCTACGGGCAAGCCATATCTAACCTACCGTTTTTGGAATGGGACAATTCCCCCTTGGTATGCAGCATGAGAGCCTTTTGCCAGGGATGCCTCCAGAAGACACTGAGCCTCTGCCTCTAAAGACTCCAGAGCATTTGTGGAACCTCTACACCCACTTCTTGAGCATTGGGAGCCAGCCTGCGGAACCTGGAAAACTGAAAGCGTGAGAGTGAATCAGATATTCATTTTCAATCCCTGGGATGTGAGTTGCTCTAACTGACAAATTCACTGCAAACATAACAACACAAAATACCTGACAAGACGCATTATGCGTTTGCATGAAGATGACTGCTTATTTATTATGGCAATCACTGCCTTGTTGTCACACCTGAAAATTACCCTTTTTCCCACTAGGGCCTCACCCCAGACTTTAACTGCCACCACTATCGGGAAGAATTCCATCCAGGCGATTGATGGGGAGGAAGCTACAATTTCTGCTGGCCACGACCCTGGAACCATGACCCGCCAAAGAAACCACCAAACCCATGACTACCGCTGGCATCAGTGAACAATTGAATGTCCGTATTTTCAAACCATAACCGTTCTGGGATAATTGCAGACCCATTGCAATTGGATAAGAAGCTGTCCCATGTCAGCAGATCCTCCCGTGCTTCATTATTCAGCCGTACTCTATGACCTGGATTCTTAATGCCCTGAGTTAGATTTATGATCCGCCTAGAAAGCCCTCCTGGGGGAACCGCTTTGCATACGAAGGCCAGGGAACCGATCACCGATTGCAACTCCCTGAGAGTGAGTTTCTTAGCACTGCAGGCCTTTCCTATTATCCTGCGCAGCTTTTCAAGATTGTCGCCCGGAATTTTAACTAATTGCTGTACCTTGTCAATTTCCAAGCCTAAAAATACAATTGATGATGCTGGACCCTCTGTTTTATTTTCTGCTAAAGGTACGCCAAAGTACTGACAGACCCCTAAGGCTTCAAGAACCCACAAACACGAGTCTCTTCCACTTCCGTGCAGACCAAACAGGAGAAAGTCATCTGCGTAGTGTATAACCCTGTCACACTGTGCCCACTCCTTAGTAACCCATTCAAGGAATGACGAGAATGTCTCGAGCGCTGGTGCTGAGGCCGCCCCCATAGGAAGACACTTGTCAATGAAGTATAGCATCCCCACCTTCATACCCAAAAGATCAAAATCCTTGGGGCTCACTGGCAAAAGCCTGAAGGCGGACTGTATGTCCGCTTAGCCATTAGGGCTGAAGTCCCAAGGTCTGCTACCCTCCTCACTGCTTCATCGAAACTGGCATACTTGACTGCAGATGCTTCTGGACTAATGCCATCATTAACTGACTGCCCTGCAGGCCACGACAAGTGGTGGATGAGCCTAAAGGAACCGGATGATTTGGGGACCACGCCAATTGGTGACACCCGCAAGTTCGGCAAGTGGGGGGGGGATTGAAGGGGCCTGCGACCCGACCCAGAAGTAATTCAGACTTTAACGTCCCCATGACTAGCCTTTGGTTGCTCCCGTGCAGAAACTAAGTTTTTTGCCCATTGAGCAGCGAGGGCCTGAAAACCCAATCCTAAACCCTGATGCAAAAACCTCCCTTAACACCTCTGCTGCCTTCCGTGTTCTGGATTTTCACAGCCAAGGAGTATCTTAGCTACCTGGATGGGAGTTGGTGCCAAGCAGCAGATGCATATACCCCCGAAGTCCAGGAGCATGCACGCATTGGCCTGAAAATAAATTAAGTGCAGGCATAACACAATTACGTAAGTATGAACAACCATTAACAAGGATCTAAACATAGCATAGCTGCATCATTACAATGACTAAGGTTATGCAGCTGGACATGAGAGTAACCTATATATATATCTATTCACCCTTGCCCTGCCCATATAATGTGTGCGAATATATTATACAACACTGCCGCAATGTAGCCCCTGGCATGCCTGTGTCTATCCCCTTAGAAAAAGATGTGCATGCTATCAGTGGACTGCCACTATATGAGCCGTGCAGCATGATTACCTTGGAGCATGCATGCAAGCACCCAGAGTGTGTGCGCAGCGTCGTGTGGCAGCTCGGACCTGGGGGGCCTGCTTGCAAGCATTCCCAGCAGGCGTGTAATAGCCCACTGTGCTGGCGTGAGTGCAAGCGTGCCTGCAGCGTTCCCGCGTGCCGTGCAAGCATGCTGCGCGTGTGCAAGCGTGCCTTAGCGTGCGTGCGAGCGTGCTTGCGTGTGTGAAAGTGCTTGAGTGTGGCAAGCGTGCTTGCAAGCATGCTTGCCTGGTTCAAGGGTGCTTGCGTGTGGTGCAGCATGCTTGCGTGTGTGCCAGCTCCGTGCCAGCATGCTTGCGTTGTGCCAGCATCCGTGCCAGCATGCCTGCGTGTGCAAGCGTGCTTGCGTGTGAAAGCATGCTTGTGTGTGAGAGCGTGCTTGCGTGTGAGCAAGCTAGCTGCGTGTGTGCGTGCATGCATGCCAGCGTGCCTGAGGTGTGTGCAGCAACCTGCATGCCTGCGTGCTTGCATTTGCAAGCTTGCTTTTGTACAAGCGGCCTGCGAGCAACCGTACTTGCGTGTATGCCGCATGCAGAGTGCAAGTGTGCTTGCATGTGTGCAAGCATGCTTGCGTGTGTGCAAGTGTCATGTTGCTTGCGAACTTGCGCGCAAGCAAGCAAGGTGCTCGTTGTGTACCAACATACTAGTGTGTCCAGAGTGCTTTGTGCATCAAGCTGCTTGCGTAGCTGTGGGGGCATGCCTCCGTGGACATGCATGCCCAGAGCCTTGTGTGGGCCACCGCAAAATACATTGATTCTTTGTAGACGGGGTAGGCCCCCCCTATTATACCTGCTGTCCTGCCGCCGTGAACCTTTTGCACGAACCCCTAGCGAGTATTTTGTTTTTTTTGTTTTTTTTTTTTTTTTTTTTTTTTTTTTTTTTTTTTTTTTTTTTTTTATTGAAGCCGGGTACGCAGCCAGAATTGTTTTTTTTTCAACTAATATTATTTATGCTAAGACCCTACCCACATGCCAAATTATACACCTATCCACTCTCACAATTACAGTATTGCAAGCCCAACCAATGCAGCCCGCATACATGAGACATGCCTATGTACATGCATACACGAGCTTGTACCCACTATACTCGTAGGGCGCGTACAAACATGCACCAGCTACACCCCTTTTCCATAGCTGACTTAGTTTATACTTTTAATTTTATTTCCATAGATTTTTTTTTTTCATTATTAATTATTACCCTTTAACCTAAATTGCATTAAACTCATTAACTTGTAAGCCAAAGGCCAAACCTGAGGAACACACCTCATCCTCACAACAAATAAAATACCCAACAACGCAAACACAACAACCCCGCCGCGAAATTAAGACCGGGTGAACCAACATACCCACCACGTGTAAAACAGTGGCTGTTCCATGAGCTACGCGCCCTCCCCGACTTTTATTTCCTCCTCTACACGCCGCGCGCCGTGACCAGGTTTTTTGCAGCTGGGACCAGGTATGAGAAAATTTGCATTTTTTCCGCATTTGCAGCCTCCCGACGTTATTGAACCAAAACAGACTGGCGTGCCGCGGGGACGCCCTTTGTTGAATCTGAACCTGGGAATTCTAAAACCTCTGCTTCTGAGCCCGTGGAGCGCCCTTCAAGCTTTGCGCGGGGGCCATTTGCACCTCGTGAAGCTGGTGACACACTACGATAAGAATGAAACCCCAGCTCCCCGTCCAATACTGGACCATGGATTCAATTGGGTTGCGCTCTGCTGCCGCATACGGAATTTAATTTGTAATCCCGGGGCGCCACCCGAGGATGCAAAACGAGCCGCCGCTGACCTAATGATATTCATGTATTTTATCATCTCCTGAGCCCTGTATTGGCGTGGAACAGGGCTCAATAACTCAATAAACTGCATGCATAGACCAGAAACGCGCTTGTCCAGGTTGCGATTGACACAATTTTTCGCGCTGCTTTGACTCTTTTATCACCGGACGACCCGCGTCATCCAGTGAAGATGCATTTCAAGCGGCCCCTGGCTGGACCCCCCAATTTTCCAACAGCAAACCCATGTCCACGAATTCGCCGCGTCCGATCTATCTTTCATGGACTGAGATAAATGATCGCCCAGCGGTGAACATACTGACGCAAGCGCCGACCGCTGATTTCCTGTACTGGTATTTTCAAAGGCACCAGAGAGACCAAAATACCCGCGGGCATGGCCAACGAATGGAGAATTACACCAAGCACCCTCACTCCCCAGGAAAAATGATCCCCACCAACACGGGGGAACCCCAACCTGGCACTTCCAGGAAACAATGACCATTTTTTCTAGACCAGCTATAAAAAATGGAACATAAATGAAAATAACAGAATTAATAGTTCACATCATTTGGCATAAAAAATTGTACAATTCTAATATGAGGAGTACGGTTTGCATGATTGTAATTTCACAATATAGTTTTTATTGACATTGTGTCGCCTGAACGATGTTCATGGAGGACATACATGTACTTAGAATCCAAATCTGTGTGTCTGTCCGTATGACCGTCCGTATGACTCGGTTAATAGTTAAACCAAAGATTTTAAATCGTTTGTCCCCGAAACAGGGGTGGCCGGATACACCTCACACTCAGCAATACTGCTGGTGTGAGGATTTATTGGAACAAGCAAAAAGGAAGGACGGAGATATGCCTTCCTGACGCCAATCCAGTTTGCAGCGGTGGGCCTAGCCTTGGGTAACAGTGCCCACCATACAAGGCAGCATGTGCTGGATGGCCCTCTATCTCTCCTGAGCTGGACGCCCCTTTGGTATATATTCTTTTTCATTCTACCAGGGTAACCAGCTACCCCCCTCATCAGATTTCCTTAGAAAATTGATGGGGGGGTGGAAGTTTAGCCTCCTTCAACTCGGCCCTGGTTAATCTTTTTTAAAATGCCCTGCAGGCTAAACGCTATGCCTGCTTTACTTCAAATGTGGTAGGATGATAGAGTGAGGTGGCGCAATATCATGTGTAGCTTTTGCTGCATTATTTGCATATTCATGAATTTTAATTAGCTTATTTGCATATTTTCATGCATTTCAGTAACCTTTTTTGAATTGCTCTGCTGGCTAAACGCTATGCCCAATTTACTTCAAACTTGGTAGCAGGGTTGGCCGATTAAATCACGTTGATTTAAATCAGTGATTTAAATCGCGATTTAAATCAAATGATTTTTTTTAAAAAATCACTGATTTAAAATTCACTTTTTTTGTAAAAACAAATATTTTTAATTTTACCTTTTTGTTTTATTTTAAAATACTTTAATGCAACTACTTTTATAAAAATAAAAGATTTAAACCACCTTTAAGCATTCAGATACCCTCTACATGGTTAGCAATGACACAATTTATGTTTTAAAATAATACATGATTGAACCCTGATGTTGTGATCTAAATTAAAGTTTTCTTCGTTTTCTTTGTTTGTCAAGCGAATTCAAAGTTCTTGTAAGATACTAGTGAAACATATTTACAGTATTACAGTACCATATTTGACCTAATAAATGCCCCAGACATTTCAGTAGCGTTCACTAGGAGACCTTTTTTAAAAGTGGATTAATCTTGAGAACAAAAATTCCTCAAAATACTGCACAAACTCATTGTAAAAGCCAACAGCCAGTTTATGTAACAATTTAATCATCCCCAATTACTGCCTGACATAGTGTTTTTAGCAAGTATATTTATTTGGATTTCCAATGAGGGTCATTGACTGGGAATTTCCAATGCTGACTGCCACTGGGGATTTTCCTGTGAGAATATTGAAATATAAACTGGGACTTCCCTGGGGAATTTCCAATGCTGACTGCCAGATTTTTTTGTTATTTGCGGGAGGGTTTTTTTTTTTTTTTTTTTTTTTTTTTTTTTTTTTTTTTTTTTTTTTTTTTTTTTTTTTTGTTTGTTTTTTGCTGGGCCAGATTTTCCTGTGAGAATATTGAAATATAAACTGGGACTTCTCTGAGGGAAGTTCTTATGTTTACTGGGGATTTTAATGTGAGAGTTTCTAATATCCAATATTTATTGGGGATTTCTTTCAGAAAAAAAATCGGAATATACCAGGCATGATTTTTGAAAGAGATTTCATTTTTTTAGTTCCAAAATAAATATTTTGAATTGGGCATAATTCCAAAATACTGTCCACAACATCTTCAGGCTCGGTTTCATGTTAATTTATTAGGACTAGTGTTATTAGGGAACGTATATATAATGATTCGGGTTGATTTCCATTTGAAAGAATTCCTGTATATTCCATATTGATGAACTTAAAAAAAATCAAAAGTTTTTTTTTTTTTAAAAAAAAATCTGATTTAAATCAAAAAAATCCGATTTTTTTGATCAAAAAATCGCCAACCCTGCTTGGTAAGGGTATAGAGTAAGGTGTGCACATACAATTGTAGAGTAAGGTGTGCACATGTAGCTTTTGGCTGCATATTCATGAATTTAATGACCTTATTTTCAAACTTGGTAGATGATAGAGTGAGTGCCACAATATCCTTGCATTAGGGTTTCTGGCGCCTAATGTGCATCTTTTGCAAATTTGTTTATTACCTTTTTGAAATGCACTTCCGCGACAAACATAACACCTCGTCCAGCTTTCCTAATCATCATTGCAAACTTCATCGAAGCAAGTGTGAGTGGATCGCGCAACCAGGCGACACTTGTTCGTGCACTCCTATGTTGGTCGTTTGTATAATTGTTGAACAGGAGAGGTGGGAGTACGCTCCTTAGGTAGTGCCATTCTGAGCTTACCCATCGGTTTCCTTTGCTCTTATCTGGACAAAGAACATCCGGTTTGCAAGCAATCGCAATCTAAAGAAGACTTAGTTTCGTCTAAATGGACAAAATTCAGACTAGATGCAGGCCGTTCAGGACCCGTCGCCTCACTAAAATGATTTGTTTTATAGACACAGAAATTACAACCCCGCACCACTGGTGCAAAGGTCCTTTGAAAAGGTTGCCGCCGCACTTCCGTGAAATTAAAAAATTTACACATAATTTCAATTAAACTTTCTATTTACCCTAGTGTGGGAACTATTAAGAGACACTGGCACATTTGAAAAATAGAGCAGAATTCAATATTTTTCAAAATGATATTTTTGCATGTTGTAAGTTTTTATTTACATTAGCCCTCACCTCAAATGATTAAGCCCCAATCAGCTCCCTTATGGGTAAAACATAACGATTTTAAAATAAGATGACTATGGCGATATTTATTCAGAATGACAGAAATGTCATTTAACACAGAAAACAGACAAACATGTAGAGTTGATTCCCACTGTATGCACCCTGTATGACCGGTATGTTGACTTTTGGGGGGTGTATTGTTGGTCCATGGCCCGATCGCAAGACCTCGTCCCCAGAAGCCCAATATTTACCGGAAGTCGTCAACACTTTGGTATCAGAAGACAGCTACTATTTTCTCATTTACCCTGTGAAATCTTAGAGCCAAAGGATGTTTGGTTTGGAAGCAGGGCCGTAGCCAGGGGGGGTGCGGGGGGGTGCGATGACAATTTTTGACGCTTGCCTTTAATTTGTTGTTGTAAGGGTTGCGCTGCATGTATTTGAATATATGCAGCGGTATACTACTGCAATTACGCATTGCTGGTGTTAGTAAACTGTTGTTGTTGAACGCTCGATTATTTCCCCCCCCTTCAGAATTTTGAGACTGACGTGACAAAATTTGGTCAACCGGCGACCGCACGTAGCCGAAAAAAATTGGTTTGTTGGTACGCAAAAGGTCCATTTCTGGCAAGTCCGCACCCCCCCACATAAATTCCTGGCTACAGGCCCTGTTTTGGAAGTTATGAAGCGAAATGGACCCCCTTTTGGTCGACCAATATAATTTTACACAGTACTCTATCGGGGCTTACAAAATCACGTTTTTAGCTCTGCATCAAAACGAATTGAATATCGGCGCGAAACTTTACAGAGTGTTTTTGTAGTGAATGCCAATCTATCAAGATGAAAACTCCATATCCCTTAATTCGGGCCATCCCCCTTTAATATCAATGAGAACGAGTGATATTCATGTACTAGACACATTTGTTGTTAAAGATATACGCCAACTTAAAGTTAGCCCTACAGAGTACCTGGTGCCTTTAGCCTCTTATTAATCTGTTTTTGGGTATGTTATATTTTTATGTGTAAAATATATCTGTATTCTTTGAATGGCCTATACTTTGATTACCACCAAATAGGCAGGCCTCATAACATTGCGAACTGTTATGGAATAATGTAGGCACCAGAAAATGCAAGAGATTTATCCATGGTGTGCACGATTCTTTGCAAACGCTTGAGTACATTTGGTTTACTTTTACACGCGGAATAACAACCAAATAATTCCTACCCATTTAGTGGTACCGTAATCAAGGCGAAGAGTATTATTTGTGAGCAAATTGAAGAAATTTCATATTTTGTGCATATGGGCCAGTGCCGCTACAACCGCACTCAGAGTAGCAATTAGGGATGTAAATTTTCAGGAAATTTCCTGAATTTCAGGAAATGCATTTAATTACTCAATATTTCCACACTTGTTATTTATTTTCAGTCCGTTTTGGGCCCTTTTGTCCAAATTTACGTGCTTTTTTCAGGATTCCACAGTACATTTTGGGATTTGGTAACAGCCCAGGACTGCTAATTACAACCCTGCTATGATCCTATTTCTTTGTGGTAATTTATTTCCAATAAGTGGATACACATGAAATCAATAGTTTGCGCCTGCTAGCATTGTTTTTCCTTCCACATTGAGAATCCTGTGTGTTTTCCCTTGTTTTGAATCCTAGACAGGATGGGCTTCGTTTGTGTGACATCCTTTACAAGTGAGCAGCAGGTAGGATGCATCCATGTTTGGGTTCCACCCTAAGCCAAACTAACTCGACATGCGCTAAGTGGATTTTTTTTGGTACCATACTCTACAACTTCATTCATGCAACATGTAGTACAGGGGGTCCGCAATTTGACAAGTGCCAGATGCCATGCTCATGTTTCCTAAAACTGAACAAGTTATGTATAATTTTTTTTAAAAAATGGCCTATTTTTGAGCTGGGCCCAACCTCTGGCCTTCAGATTGTCACGCTGGTGCTGAGGTATCTTTTGTGACTCATTTCTTATGTTTTTGCTTTAGTCCGTCATGGCTTGTGTGTCTACTTTTGCTACTTTTAACACAAGAAAGTCACACAAAGTGTAAAGTGTAACCCGCTTTGGTCCTGGGATGTAGTTATGGATTTACGTCACCTAGAAAGTAACCTGATCGGTCATGGTTAAGCGGTCCATGAGTTAAAATCGCAATATACAGAACACGCAAGCTGGTGAACTCTGCGGAATTCTAGCTTGTCTTGTTGAAAGGTTCAAGTGAAAGGTATAAATTCATTTTTATCAAATCCAATTACATGTGGAGACTCATTTCAACGCAAGCCTAATTAAGAAATGCTAATATAGATGACCATGGACTTTGCAATCTAATATGGCTCAATTTAAAAAGTGGCCATTATTTTAGCTTACTTTGACCCAGAACAACCTCTCATAAATTTGCGTAATTTTTGTTTGACTTATTTTAATGTAATTCTGTAATAAATGCCCAGGGATTTTGCCAGTAATAATGGATAATTTAAAGTGGCCATATTTAAGCTTACTTTGCCCACAACTACCCCTCCCATGATATTTGCCTAATATTTTTGTCCTAAGATTTTCCCAGGTAAATGATAAAAATAGTAGATTCTTTCTTCTGATATCAATCATGGGGTCCCTGGGGATGAGATAGACTATTAGTGATCGGACCATTGACCTTTCAAGTCTGACTCAGAGATTCAGAAATATTATTGTTTTGTGTACTAAAATGAAAAATAGTTAACTATAACTAAAGATGTAACCTAAATGCACAATTCCGAATTTGAGATGAATCAGATTTTTCGTTTTGATGGCATAAACAGTTATGTGTAGTAGTATGTCCCATAGGATACTGTTTATAACAAAAATTCCGGATGATCCGTAATTTTAGAACAAGTTATGATTTTCTATATGAATGGAAGCGATTTAAGCTAGCAATTTCCCACAGTGATTAGTATAAACGGACAGCATTATGTACATGCAAAACACACGATTTTTTTGGACTTTGAGGGCGCCCTCCTCAGGAAATCTCTGAGTCGGCCTTTAGACAAAGGGAACAAACTAGTTTTTGATTCATAGTGGTTTTGCTTTGCAAGAAATTCCTGAAATTGCTTCCTAGGTTTGGTAATTCCTATAGGAGCAATTGCTCACCTGTCCATATCCTTTCTCTCTCTGTGGTGTATGAAATCGGAATCTTACTCATAAAATACTCGTTTTTTTTCCATTGAAAATTAAAAGTGGGATAAAAGCAGCATTGTTTTGCCCCCACCTTTGGCAAAATCTGCAAACATGGATCAGAAGTGAATTTCTTGTGCTTATAACTCTGTGTCGATCTCAGTTTGGGGGTGACCGTCACTACGCGCTGTTTTAGGTTTTGCACCCGAGAAGGTACACGTCGCCCTTGGTATTGCAGCATTTATGCACGCGAACAAAGTCGGCGCAATCCAGCGCTAGAGCGAATGCTTAGTCCTTCATGAGTCGACCCCCAAACTCGAGAACCGCAAACTATAAGCCTGTGGCTCCCTACTCATACTTAAATAATATGTAGGAGCATTATGTATATTTTTGTTTGGATAATTTTTCAAGAATTCAGGTCGTCAAGGTTTCCCTTTGACGGGCCTTGACTACTGGTATCCTGGTAACGGTACTACCTGTCCTAGGGTCGGGTTTTGGTTCGGCGGCTAAACCGTCCCGCCTCAAAATTTACAGGAATTCTGATGAGGAGGGTAGCTGGTTCCCTGGTAGAATGAAAAGAGATCTACCTACAAGGGCTTCAGCTTTGAGAGCTAATCGGCGGCCATCCAGCGCATGCTGCCTTGTATGGCGCGCATAGTGCCCAAGGGCTAGGCCCACCGCCGAAACGGGATTGGCGTCAGGAGTGCATCCGGTCAATTATGTTTTACTCCGATAACCCCCTCCCACACAGCATTATTGCTGAGTGTGAGGTGTATCCGGCCACCCCCGTTTACAGGGACAAACCGATTTAAAACCTGGTTAGCTAAAAAAAAAACTCATGGTCCAATGTGCTTTCCTGGATATATCACCCCCTGGATAGATTAGAGTTTAACCAATAGTTGTTGAGGAGTTCGTCAGTTTTAATTTTCTGTAGTAGAAAAGCCGGTTCTGAAAGGGAAATGCGTTGTTCCTGAACGTTAGTTTCAGCTACTGACGGTCACATGGGATCAGTTTTCCAGGATATATGTGGCTTTGCAAATCTAAGTATGTTAACCAGGGTACTGAGGGGGAGATTCTGTGTGTCACAACTGGGCCTTACATAGCCAGATTACCCAGTGACGAAAGGAAGATCTTGATCGCAGTAATGGCACGATTGACTCACAGGAATAACACACACGTGTTTAGTTTTTCGGTCCTTTTGTACAATGTGGTGAGCAAATGTGTTGATACACCTATGTTGCTACTGAAAGAGAGGCCTATATTGTCAAGATAGTCGGCAACTGTTTGCATTTATAATACAGCTTCCTTCCTGTTTTGAATCCCGCACATCGTTGTGTACCAGAAGTCTTGGTAGGTGATGTAGGGCTTCATACCATTCAACTACGGGAAGTGGTTCGGTGGGTACCAGCAGTAATGATCGATAGGAACTTGTATACTTGTAATTGATGTCGTCGTTAGGTGTGCCCATGATGACCCTGGAGGGACAGTGGATTCACGGTTCCCATGGATCCAGCGGCCATGTTTGGAGACTTTTCTTTAACTCGGACATTGGGCGAAATCGATGTGTAAGTTGTCATAACTTGGTTTCGGCCCTGATATTCAGGGAGAGTGTAGTGACTACATGATGTAGTGCGTAAATTAATTTCCTTTGCAGTTGGAGTGATGTTATTAACATTTTGAAAACTGATGTTTTAGACCTAAGAATGTAGTGAACATACTTTCATGGGGACTGGGATAACCATATTCTAGTATTGCATTCAGTTAAGCAAGTGAGGCTGGCTTTGAATGGATTTTAAAAACACTACAAGCATATAGTAGGCCTATATCCCACATAACATCCAGCAATATAAACTGGTTGGCCTACCTGGTGGTTTATCGGCAGGCTGCACATGGAAGTACACTATCTAATCCTACATCATGTGTGTGTGTGTGTTTGAAATGTAAGGGCTTCTCACAAAATTATATACTCCAATTATCTTCCTCGATCAGTGACGTCAATGCGTCCAGACAGATGTTGTGCTGTGGGTATTTTCGTATAGCCTTTATCAAGCGCGCTTTGAGATTAAACACCCGCGAATTAATGCTGCGAACCACTGCATAAAACCTTCGCAGACTCGAGGAAGATAAAAGCAGTATTTAGGACAGATGTATCTGAATGATTCAGTACATATTGATGCAGAAATAGATTCTTCGTGAGTTGATCGGTCTGTTTCAGAACATGTGCAATCAAGGAAATGATCAATGAAACTTACCACCATACGTGATCATACTCCACATCTCCCGGGTCAAGTTCGATGATGTAGACAGTCATATAAAAAGTGCTCATTATCATCATAGAAAACTTTTGACGTATTGCTCGAGTAAGAGTGCCCAACCCCTATGCGGTTCCCATACCATCGAAAGTGTAATACATTGGTAAACTTACGAAACTACAGTGAACAACCTGGTGCAGTGTTTTGGCACCAAGTAGCAGAGCCATCTCAGGTGAGTGGACTCATCCCTTTAAACAAGATGGGTTTTAATGTGCCGTAGGGGTTCCTTCATATGTTGGAGGAGGTCAAGGTCATGGACAAAGGTATCTGAGGTATGCTACGGCGCCATCTTGACGGGGGGGGGTATGATGACAAGTTTACTTGATGTATTTATTCTAGTGCAGGGTCCCAATGGATTTCAGTGCCTTGAAGATAAAAGGATCAACGGGCATCATTTTCTTACACTCACCACTAGTATCCACCAGGAATATCTAGGCGAAAATGTTATGGAAGTTCTGTCCCAGTTGATTTTCAACCAAAAAAATCTGGCAATCATGGTGGATGGCACCCATGGACCCCATGGGACCTTTGACCGATTTCACAAACCGTGATGGCAGGCAACACAGGCGTTCCAGTGGAATGGTATTTTGAGGTACGCCTTGTAAACAATTGCTACTGTAAACCTGAACTGATACTGTGCAGCAAAAATATTGCAGGATTTTTTAAAGGAACCTTCTCAAGAGCTAAAAATAAGTATAGGTCACTATGGGTAACCCTGGAACTCATGTACAGTGACATGATAATCAAAAGTTGAGTTGAGAGGCCGACATGGAAAAATGTAAACAAAACACCGGTAGCCACTATTTCAGGCAGCAGAAACATTGTTTGCTCGGGGAAAATTGGGATAAAAATAGTAGATTTGTAGCAATAAAAAAAATACTTTAGTTAGACATTTATGACAAATGCATGTATTAAATTATGCACCAAATTTTAACGGGGGGACTGTCTTACTATTTCTGGCAAGTTCACTTTGTTATAAGGTTGTTTTTAATGAGCGTGACGTCATCCCGTAGTCGCCTATGCAAGTGTGAGATTTGGACCACACTCATGATCCTGGAGCATAGTGGTGGCAACCGTTCCAGAGCGGAGCTATTCATTATCATGGGGGGGGGGGGGGGGGGGGTGTACTGACCACAATAACAGACTTAGTGATTTATTCCGTAACTGTTATCAAGGATTAGAATTGCAAATTGGCACACCAATCCTCGCTGGTCTTGTGGTAGGTAGCTGACCTCATTGATACAGTGGTCTCGGGTTCGACTCTAGCTAATTGCCTCTTTTAAAGTATATAAAATTTTCATTATTTTTCGAGGAGTGGAAAATCTAAGTCCAAAACAGATAAGAAAAAATAATAGCTGCCCATTGAGGTTGGTGAGGGAGCCCTGCTCCTGGAGCATGGTTGGTGGTCAAAACATACTGCGTGCAGTCGCCTATTTGAACTACCAACTGGGGAAATTTGACCAAAACTAAACTTGCTGCTGTTGGTGGAATTTGTTTACAGTGTATTTGTGATGTCAGGAGGGCACCGTCGCAATATCTTTGGTTCCAATAAAAATTTTCACGTACTCGTGATGTGAGGTGAATCGACCACCCTGTTTAGCGGGGACAAAAAACCGGACATTTAAAAATTTAGATTACACACTACTATTGTGTTCGGAATCAGTAAAGGCACGGTCCCAGCATGACATGTAGCTGAAAGGTGGGGTTTTCTGTAGACACTGTAGCTAGGACAGTGATAGACGAAGTTCGTGATGAACTGGGGTCTTTTCCTTTTACCTCATGGGATGTGAAACTAATTGTAGGTTTTCCCGATATTGTCATTAAATATCGAACATGCATTTTAGGTTCACTGTACGATGTGTTAGCCTTTTCTCTGGGGTTTGCCACATTCTAACACAGAAAGTATAGCCTATAGAAAATAAATTTTTTGAAACTTTTTAGAGTGTTCCCATTTTCATTGCTTATAGGACTTAAACTTTTGTTCCGTTAGCACAAATCAGATTTACATGTGTGCCTTAAAAATTCTTAGTCATAAAGTAGTAAAGGTTGTCGTTGCCACGCAGCTCGTACGCAGAGTTGCACATCTCTCCTTTCCTTAGCGTTGGGCCAGACTCTCCGTTATTATTTTTGCGTGGGGGTTGCCACTCCTCCCGCACAGCGAGTCTGTAACTTTTCCAGCATGAATAATACTGGTACCCATTTATACACTGGGTGGAGAGGAGTAATTGAGGAAAGCGCCTTAACTCAAGGGCACAACACGTTGGCCACATGGGATTCGAACACTTTGGCGTGCGGGCAAGTGCTCAATCCACTGGACCAAACCGCTCTAGTGATAGGTGTTTTTAAACTTTTAAGTAGGCACCGGAGTTTTGCGCGATTTAAAAACGCAAAAAAATGCGTGGCCCGTATTTTGAAATGACGCCAAAAATGCGCGATTTTTTAGTCAAAAAGTGCAAAAACGCGTTTCCTAATGTTGAACTGCTAGTTCAATCCAGGAACACAAGAAAGTTTTGCAAATAACACATGATCAAACTTCCAAAGTTGACATCCTATTTCTTACTTTTTTCTCGGCTGATAAATGTCAAGAAGAACCATCATTATCACCGTTATTTTTTACCTTCTTATTTGAGGCAGATGTAGATGGCCCTACGGGGTGAGGCCTTTGCCACACATCCCCGAGTATAAATTTACTTTTGCACGTGGGAATCCCAGGTGGGGAATCCCCGGCCCGGATGACATGAGGGTTTTCCACTCTTGCCCCTGAATTTCCCCTGAATGAAAGTGTTTTGGTCATCTCTTCCGCATTGCTGCCGAAGTCTGAATTTGTAGATTATCCCATGGATAAACCAAGTATGACAAAGACCCGATCACTGCGCGGTGATCAGCGTTGATGCTTGATTAAGCATGCTTCAATATTGTTTAATGCACCGAAGCACAACCATATCATGACGCTTCACAATGCAAAATAGGTCGGGTCATCCTTGTTCAACGAATCAAGGTAAGAGGTAGGGTTTACGCTAGGATTTATAAATACATTTGAACTTATTTGCACTTATTGGAAGCTTGGTGAGTCATCAATATTCGCCGAGGTTTGCTAATAATGATTTAATAAGCAGTTTTGTTATTTGGTAAATTAACATTAAAAAAGGTGTTTTTTTTACAAAATGGTGAAATTCGCGTGGACCAAACAAATCGTGATGATCAAAAATTCGCGATTTTGTGCATGTTTTGCGCGCAAACATCCGGTGCCTAGACTTTTACATTACACTATTAGAAATATTTAAAATAATTTAAACTACTTTGACTGAAAGTTGATTTTTTTTCACCACTGTCGTATTGAAATTGTTGCTGTGAAGCTCCCGTAAGTGACTAAGCATAACATTTTTAAAACATATTTTTTCATACACCCAAGCTGTTGGGATTTCCCAATATTTACATGGACAAACCTCAATATTATCAGGATCTTCAAATGAAAGATTAACCTCAACAGCATCACCATTTTCAATTTTAAAGTCTTAAAGAACGAACTTAGTGAAAAGCCAATATTTCTTAACAAGCCCAATCATGGGACCTCCTAATTTCAATCCAACATTATTTCAAATTTGGATATTTACAACTAAAATGGACAGTTCTTGAAGACAGATACAAATTCTCAATATGAAAAAAGGGTGTGTTTTGAAAATGATGGACTAAATTACTAACGGTGTTTTCCATTGATCCCTGTTATCCTTTTCTTTGTGTCCTTGTGGGAACCCGTACAAATATGTAATTATTTTTTGTGTTGTGGTGTGTGTGTGTGTGTGGTGTGAATGTAGCATAATTCAACATGCCCATCACTCTTGCAACAAGTACATAGGACAACCATGGTGTATTATAAGAGGCACAGATTGATAGCGTACAGGATCTAAATGTCAGAGTTTGCAAAGTAATATAATGAATCTGATGGTGAATTGAAGTCTACATAATGACTATTGCAATTCTATCGATCAATCGAAAAAGAGGCATTAAAGGTGCATTTAATTATTCCCGCTTCTTCTGTTTTATTTATTGTTCTCTAGATTCCTGAGAATTGCTTATTTAGAAAATTGGGTCCATTCCCAACCTTGCTGTTTTATGGGGGGGGGGGGGGTAGGGAGGGGAGTAGGGAGGTTGTGGATCAACGCAATTAAAGAATGGGTATTAAGCAGTTCATCTATTTGTTGTTCTCATATGAAAGCCGCCTTCTGGTTCAGCAGTGTTTTATGGGGATGCCAGACGAGGTAGAGCCCTCCTCTAAAAAAAGGGGAGATGTCAAAAGCACGGTAAGTCTCAAGAATCACTCTAGGATCTTGGAGATAGTGCAAGGAGCAAATGTAAATAGAATTTTTTTCATGACTTTTTCAGCTCTTAAATTTGTGAAGTTTTTACAGGACAAAGCATGGATATTCTAGCTATTGTGCAGCCCTTGATTCAATTGCTTGTGGTTTTAATCTTCTCTGTACAAAACTGACGGGAAATTTTTGCTTGCCCGGTTGAACTTATTGAACTTGCTAGTGAAAGCATGGAAACATGATGCCAGGTGACAATTGGAGACCTCAAGTTAAGGCGAAGGCGAATAGTGTCCGTTGGTATGGGCATGTGTTGAAGAAGGATAACGAGCATGTGTTAAAGAAGGGCTTTTGAGTTCAAGGTGGAGGTTGAGGAGGGGACGTCCAAAGAAGACATGAAGACGAAAGTGGAGGAGGAGGTAGAAGGGTTAGGTGAGGATGGAGGATGAATGAACGGGTTAAATGGAAGGAAGGAGTTAAGGGCGGTTTGCTCGAATGTGAGGTGGGGGGGGGATCCGGCCACCCCCGTGACGGGGAAAAACCGGATTTAAAACTTGGATTCAGTAGGTTATTAGTAGTACGTAGTTCCCTCCAAATAGTAAAGATTTCCCGGGAAACCAAGGTTCCCAGTTCCCACACTGTTTTTTTGGCTTAGGTGTTTGATAGTTTTGATTTTTGTTGTAGGAGGGGTATTGTCATGTCACATACGATTTCTGCCTCTGATATGTGGACATTGTATCAGAATTAAAGTTGGTAGAGCGCCTGAACAAGCCGCGATCGTGGAATCCAGAATGGAGCATTCTCTGATAAAAATCCAATATGCTAAATCCTGTAGGAAATGATTCACCTTTTAGTTTAAAAAGAACTGCCCAGAACTAAGGTTCGTTCATAATACACTGCAACGGGAGTTGCGGTAAGTTGCATGCTCGAATTAGGTCTCTGTCCAGTATATCTGCATTGAGGGACTGCCAACCGAGTTAAAGTCATTTTAACGCAGCTGCAGCGGATGCGTGAGTTGCTGCAGCCAATGTGATGATATATCAGGGGGCACTGCACTGCGCAGTGCAGCGGAGTATGAACGAACCTTCAGGTATGTCCAGAACTGTCTGTCCAAAATACTCTGATTTGTTTTAATGTAAATTGATTGTTATTGTCCATTTCTGCTCCAGACGTTTATCTAACCTGTGGGCACTTCTTTAAAAATAGTGATATGTGGTTTACATTTGAATGTATAGGCGATCTTTGTTTAAAGGTGGATGGACCCGATCATGGTCTATTTTTTATGTTTTCTCTACATGGAAGGGCATATCCACCAAAAATATACCTGATTAAATAGGTCAAGTTGTTGTGTTGCCTGCCCTAAGGCAGGAAGATTACATAGGAATCGCTTTGTCCCACTGTAGTCTGTGGTTGGTGTCTGTTGTGAAAAAAGGGGGTAAAGCATTTGCCTGTAATATCCGATACTTTGATTGGTTTAAAAACCACACTTGGATCACAGGTGCAACATTGGCATCCCCCATTTTTTGATGAGGTCAAAGGTCACATGCCAGGTCAAAGGTCATGTGAGGTCAAGTTGTAAAATAGGCTGAAAATGTAAAATTGTCCTCATTGAAAAGTGATGTTCAATTGGAACCAAACTTGAATCATAGGTGCAACAGGGATCCTCATTTGTTGATGAGGCAAGGTCACATACGAGGTAAAGGTTCCATACCAAGGTCAAAGGTCATGTGAGGTCAAGTTGTAAGATAGGCTGAAAATATAAAATTCAGGCATCATTTATGAAAATAGAGGAGCTCTGTTAGTAACTCTCCGTGTTCATTTAGGAGTTCAACAGGGGCTCAATTAATTAAATGTCATCACACAAAAAACAGGCCTTTCAAGTTAATGAGAGCTCCAATTTTTGGAGCTCTGAAAGGCTGCTCAGGAGAGCTGTATCCGGAGCTATAGCTCTCCACAGAAATGAAGGTCTGAAATTGAACCTCATTTGAAAAGTTGAAGTCAATTGGAACCAAACTGAATCATAGGTGCAACCATGGGATCCCTCATTGTTGATGAGGGGTCAAAGGTCAATACACAAGGTCAAGGTCACATACCAAGGTCAAAGGTCAGGTGTGGGTCAAGTTGTAAGATAGGCTAAAGAAAAATGTAAAATTAGTTCAATTAGAAAACAAACTTGGTTTATGGAGTTTACATAAAAACCCTCCAAGGTCACAATCAGGTCAAAGGTCAATGTTAGGACATCATTCACTAACCACGACGGCAGGCTATACAAGTGGTCTGAGGACGAGTAGGTTTTTGGATAGAAGAAGTAAAAATGTGACCAAATTGTACCATAGGAAGAGTGTGTGTTGATGCGACCACATTTGGTCATGTTTTTAAGTTGGGCACCTAAAAAGGGTGGATTTGTTGCTTTCTTAGTCCCAAAATTGTTACATGTTTAGTTTGTTACTTTTATATGAGGGACGGAGCTTGTTTTGGTATTGTTTTTTTCCGTAGAAATTGGCTTCGAATTTCTGAGCAAAAAAAAATATGATTTAGTTTGTACTAATTACTGTAACTCATTAAGCGTAAAAAGTCGGGGGTGGATCATGTGGCGGATGAGCATGTGGCGGAGGAGCCACAATGCTACAAATGGGGTGCTACGGAAAACAAAGCATGATATTAGGTTAAAATATCATAATTCTATAGAATTATGATATTTTAAGAAAAAACCCCCTTAAAAAAAAAAAAAAAAATCTAGAAAAAACAACAATGTTGCGGACAATATCTTGAAAAGCGCCCTCGTGCTCCATTTTGATCAAAAAAGGCAATTTTCACGAAAACGTTTTGTCGAATTCTCTTCTAACTTCATAAATGGATGGCTTGCTGATTTACCATCTAGTAACACATCTCATCATGAAAATATGTCTATTCAGTACCAGATATAGGGGGAATAGAAGACAATCTCGCATGTAATTTGACCACCCTGTATCTGTGTAAGGGAATATTTGTCCGATAAAAGTGTACAGGGATTGGTGGGCATTTGTTAATTAATTAAAACAAAGTGCCAAAATATGTATCATCCTGTAGTTTAGGGGTGACACCCATAAACGGAATTACCTTTTCTTACTTTTGTGCTTGGTAACCCTGATCCTATGAGTAAACCCTGTATGATTGAAGCCAATTGTATTGTTTCTGAAAGCTGCCCCAGAGTATATGCTCTCAGAATACATGTTAACTTGTATAGGGGTAAATGTACAGTTTAAAACGTTAAAGCATCAAACCTGTAAAATCATTTAGTTTGCCTAAAAAATGCACATGAACGCAATTGGGTCCACTTAAAAAAACATGACCATTTGTGCCTTGTTTCGAGTAGCAGCCAGGTGTAAGATCGGGTGGTCAGAAACATCAAACTTGGCAATATCTATCCTAAATGCTACTTTTATGCATTTTTTTAAACCAATCATGGGCACTCTTCAATTTTGAAGGTCCAAAATTTCAAATACCGGGTCCTGGACCTAGCGAGACCCTCAGAAACGTCACCCACAGTTTTGTACCATCACGAAGGACACATTTTTCCGAGCCTTAAATTACTGAGGTGATGGAAAAATGTGAACTTTCTCTGATACCCAATCTTAAATATTTGGTGGTGGTGGTGGGTTGTGTGTGCTGTGGAAGGGGGGGGGGAGAAGTCAACACCTTACAGGAGGTGCAACGAGAGATTTTGAGTCGCCCAAATTGTGCATAATATAGTAATTCATATGGATTAGAACTCAATCGATTTCTTACCTTGTATTTGGCTACAGAAATGTCTCAAAAGGGAGAAAAAAGGTGATTTTGATTTGCATATATTCAATATAACAAATGCTGAATTTTGTATTTGCTCCTTATCCTAAATTAGAAATTTTCACATTTTTTGTAACAATAAACCTTTTTTCAGCGTTAATCCTTTCAGAGGGATAATATTCAATGGCAAGCGTTACAATCAGGCAAAAAAACAGTACTTTTGATTTTCCTTAGGGACACTGATATGTGAAAGGCTCGTTGTTTGGGCGCACCTTAAAGTAGCCCCATGTTTAGAGTTGGGGGTTTGGGATTTATTGGGGTATCAGGATGTCATCTGAAGTTTGCTGGCTGTAGGGAGTGGAATTGCCCAGCTGGATCACTCCACTCCTTCAATTAATAACACTTACTAAACGTAAATATGTGGGAAAGAACCACCTTTTAAACCAGCAGCGGAATCTTGCAACTTGCAGAACCTAGAGCATCTGGAAGAATAAATCACATATACCATATTTCAAAACTAAATTGCTTGTGAGTATTCATTTTAGGCCATTAATTGGGTGAACTTCCTTTTTCCTATTCATGAATAATTTATTCTATAAAAAAGAAAATATGATTCCTCTCTAAAAGTGCATCGAGGAGATTTCACTAAGCAGTTACATGTATCCTAAAATATGAACATTCTGATTTTGCACAATGTAAGAGTTTTATCAAAAATGTCCCCATGTGAAAGGATTAAGCTTAATAATTTTTTGGTTACAAAAATTGGTGAAAGTTCTAATTCATATAGGAGCAATACTAATTCAAGCCTAGTGTTGTACATTGAAATAAGCAAATGAAAATTGCCTTTTGTTCACTTTCAAGGCAGTTCCCTGTAACTTAAGACAAGTAGAAATCTATGGTGTCTTATCTATCTGAAATCACTAAGACACTATATATGGTGTCCCAAAATCTCCGTTGACCTTAATGGAAAAAAGAAGAATTTTACTTTAAGCAGCCTCCTCATGTTTTTTTTAATGTACATGTAAGTTTTTCCAAATGATTAAAATTAAAGTGTACTAACCTTTGGGAGTTCTGTTTAATGCTAATTTTAGGACATGGAACGCCGTACACCCATCCATGCGGCAGCATTCCGAGGTGAGGCTGAGATTGTGGATCTCTTCTCTTTGGCACCGAGTGGTGAGTGTTCTAAGGATAGCTCCATATGCCTTTTCCTGTTTGGAGAGAATATTAAAAAACAAAGTGGTCTGGTCATTTAAGAATAAACTTACTCAATATTGAGAACTGCTTGGAAGGTCTGGTTTAATTGTACAAAAGAATACTGACCTTCAATTTTAACATTTCATATTTTTTATTGCTGTTTTTTTTTTGTTTTTTTGCAAGAGTGCTTTTTGTTATAGTAATTAAAGACACTATCAGTGATTCATCCAAATTAGTTCAAAATCTAAAAGTGGAGGATATATCTGTAGAAGTTACTTTTTAAACAACTAACGACTGAGACATCAATCTCTCAGAAGAATAAATGGCATTGTTCAAGTTAGGAATCTCCCAGTCAATAGAGGTCTTCCACTTCGGATTACGGCCATCTTTGCCGTAATGGCAAGTTTCACTTCCAAATTTTCTGGGGAGACTTTCGAAATCTAACGAACACATGCATGTTTTGGATATCTAATGCATAAAGTATGGGTCACACCTTGAATAAATACCACATGTACCCGGGTGTCTCAAAAAAGGAACCCCTCAAGTGCCTCTATTTCACAAAGAAAAGAGTAAACCACAAAATTAATACAGACATCTAAAAGTGCATTTCTCATTCGGTTGCCGACAAACCCGAAAAAATCTTTCCCAAAGACACATATTGAACCGAGTTATTGTCGATGAACTTTGTACCACGCTTTTCATTTTATCCACACATTTTTACTGTCTGACCTGTCTTTAGACAATTTACACCTTCTCCAAGCTCATGTCTTTGTTATGGTTTTTCTTTTGGTTTTTGCAACAAAGATCAGTTTCTTGATATGGAAATTAATCCTAAATTATTAGAAATTCCAAGATCTTGCCTCATTCTTCTTCACTGCGCTGCTCTGCCTCCCCCCCCCCCCCCCCCCTTTGGCTGCCTCTCAGACCATGAAGATGGATGTAGGCCTTGCACTCTCTTTTCCTTTCAATCGACTTCTAACCATTCGTGTCCGTCAGATGCTTGCAAGGCAGCGTTTATTTCTCTGCGAAGTTCTGGCAATTTGCTGGTGGTCCCTTTCAATACACTTTCACTCTTTAATATTTCCCCTAGGGCGAAATCTAGCAGTCAAATCTGGGGATTTCTTTCCGCAAATAATACCACTGCCTTAGGGTGCAAGCATCCACGGAACAAGATGATTAGAAGTGGATGTTGTGTCCCCGCCGAACAAGTCGGTAGGGGACTATAGCAAAATGGGCTCCGTCGTGTGTCCATGTCTGTATGTCCTTATGTCTTTATGGTCCGTTGGTCCGTGATAAAAATGTTAACCCTGGAACATTGGGGATATCTTTATTCTGGAGAGCTAGAGTAGGCCAAACTTTGGTATATTGTCGGAGGGGATATCCCCTACTCATCATGTCATCATCCCCCAGGGTCCTTCGCCCTGGGTCTGTCCGGGGGTAGGGAAACAAGTTCCTCTTCTAAAAAACTGGCCCGATGGCTATAGAGAATATGACCCTTAATGGTATTCTATAATATGTTTATTTATGATAAAATTACGAATGGTTTATAGTTTACCTGAATAGCCACATTTGATAAGAGAATACGATATTTGTTTTCTCTGCGTATTTGCATTTGAAATATATTTATTTTTTTATACTTCCAAAAATATAATTTATATATTTTTGTTGCATCAATGGCATGTAACTGAACGATTGGGGTGTTTATCACCACTGCAAATATCATTTCTTCCGTCTTAAAGCCACTAGCAGCGATTTCTGCTCTTCACAATTAAAAATTGCGCCCCTCTATTTTTCATAAAAGTCATTTTTTTACACTGTTTAATGTAAATTGGAAATTGTTTGTATAAGTAAAAACCCCTGTAAGTGGCTATCGTAACATGCCGTTTTTTTACAGTCGTTTTGTCTAGAAACCCATGCTTTGAGTTTCTGACGTCATTTGTGTAAAACACCCCCTTTTGAGTTTTTTGTACGTCGGTTGTGTAAAACACACCCTTTTGATTCTTGACGTCCGTTTGTGTAAACCCCCCTTTTGAGTTTTGACGTCGTTTGTGTAAAACAACCCCCTTTTTTGAGTTTTTTGAACGTCGTTTTTGTAAAACACCGCCTTTTGAGTTTTTGACGTCAGTTTGTGTAAAACACCCCCTTTTGCGGTTTTGACGTCGTTTGTGTAAACAACCCCTTTTGATTTTTCTGACGTCGTTCGTGTAAAACACCCCCTTTTTGAGTTTTTGACGTCGTTTTTTAAAAAACACCCCCTTTTGAGATTATACTCGTTTGTGTAAACACTCCCTTTTGAGTTGTTGACGTCGTGTGTCAACACCCCCCTTTTGAGTTTTTGACGTCGTTTGTGTAAACACCCCATTTTGAGTTTTGGACGTCGGTGTGTAAAAAAACCCCCTTTTTGAGTTTTGACGTCGTTTTGTAAAACGCCCCTTTTGGCCTTTGGCCCCCCATAGTGACGTGTGTCGCTATGATCCGTAATTGCTTGCGCTCCACGGGCGTCAATATGCCTCTACCTCGGCTCACGCCTCATGCATACGGGGTATCGAGGCGCACCGGGAATTTCCCGTATCATAGCAACGTTTCCGTCGTAGCGCTCCATCTGCACAGTTTGAAGGGTACTAAGCCATAAAGGTAAAACACAAACCCAACTAACTTGAGAAAAAATATGTCTTTTTATTTTAAATCTCCGAATTTCCTAAATCTGTATAAATCATAGAAAAACATAACTGTAGCAAAATTTCAATAAAATAAGAATTTAAAATATTCTACAATATTTAGTTCTTCTTAGACTTAAGAAGACTTAGTTTTCGCGGACTCTATATGCTCGATTGGGTGCGGCCATCGCGGCAAAAGGTAAGGGAAAAAAAAGGTAAAGGGAAAAAGGTCATTTGCACAGAAAATTTCACATTGTGCAATTTAATCTGGAGTTCCGTAAGGCTACGAGGATGTAACTTGGTTGAAATAAGTAGGTTGATGGAGTTCTTTATCTGATTAGATTTTGGGGTAAAAATGCTGAATTAAGTATCTAATTTGCCATAATTTATTGAAATTTTTCCCGCAACACTGTGTACAGTTTCTGAGTCGTAAGGCGTTTTATGATTAACTTGGTGAATGAGCGGACTGAGGAGTTCGCACCTGATTAGATTTTGTGGCAAATTTTCTGGTTGTCGGGTCCATTCTTTTTGGTTGCCGAGCCTGTTTTACATTCTTGAAAAATGTGAAAATACGTAAACTTCAATGTTTCGGCAACTTTCCAGACCCCGTATGGTCCCAAATTTAAAATGTGGTCACATGATTTTTTTTTCAAAATAAGTGTTGCCAATTGATGAAATTATCATATTTTTAATACATTTTTGTCAAAATTTCAGGATTTTTGGCATGATAGATTTCAAGATTTCTGAGTCATTTACCAAAAGGTTATCTTTGGCGAGCTAGTGATGGCCAAATTTAGGGTGCCTGGTTGCCGTTTAGTTGTGTTCACTTAGTGATCGCGATATTCGGCGGGAACATATTTTACGCAGCGCGTAATCCGATTCGCCTGTTGAAATGGACAAGAGAAACGCAAGCCTGCATCCGCCTTAGAGGCTGCCAGTTCCCAATTGGGGGGGGGGGGGGGACTACATGCAGTAAAGAAGAAGGAGGCAAGTTTCTTGGAATTTCCTAATGATTGAAATAAACTTTTCAATATCCAAGCAAAACACAAAAACCCTTTGGTGGGAACAAAAACCCCCCCCCCTGTTCGCAAAAAAAAAAAAAAGAAACCTAAACAAAAGACTGAGCTGGAGCATTGTATCGCCTAAAGACTCCTGAAAAAGTACATCCGTGGATCATGAAAAAGTGGACATATTTTCAACGGCCACAACTCGTCAATATGTCCTCCTTTTTGGAACGATTTTTTCAGTGTCGGAAACCTAATTGAATGCCTTTCAGATGTGTATTAATTTGTATGGTTTAATCTTTTGTTTCGCGAAAGAGAGTGCGCTTTGAGGTTTCATTTTGTTTTGAGACACCCAGTACTTTGATGTCGGTTAAATTGATCTGAATGGCAAATACTAAGGGTAATAACACCTTTTAGTTATAGGTTATCCATGGCGAGGTAAAAGACCATGCTATATTGTGATAAGTGTCCGTATGGACAATAATGCTCAAATATCCGATTTTGTATTTATTAAGCTGCGTTTGGTCTTATCATGCAGGGTATGTAGATACCTGTACTTGTTACAGACATGAAAATCTTATTTTTTGATTTTTTTTTATATTTATTTTCTGATTTAGCAATCACGATAGGTTCCTTATATAATGGAAATGTTAAATGTAGACGACTTGCCAATTTATCATCCACAAAAGTAAATGGCACGGCTCAGGTATATTGCTTTTATGACCAACTACATGCATTTTACTTCAATTGCCCAGTTTAAGACTTCCATTTTTAGAAAGTGGTCAGATTGATGCATTGCACAGTTGCTTGTTGTTGACCCTCTGTTTTTGACAAGTATTTTTAGCTCACATACGTATTGCAGATCTATTGTTATGGCAATGTTGTTGACTCTATCACCCTGTCTGTTCACACTTGCCATATGCGTCTGTTGGCCAAACGCTTGGGCCGATTGCAGCTAAAATCGATCAGGAGAACCACCGACCCAAGCCCCTTATGGGATGTTCACAGGTTTGGGTCAAAAGTCACGTGGGCCAATAAAGGGGCATTCTTTTGAAATCTATAAATTCTTCGTGTGCCACAAATCAATTGCTATAATCACTAGTTGGTCAGAAAACCGCTGACCCAAGTTCATATGGGGGTGTTCACAGATTTGGGTCAAAGGTCCTGTGGGCCAATTAAGGGGCAATCTTGAAAATCTATAAATTCCTTTTTGTGCACAAATCAAATTTGCTATATCACTAGACTTGGTAGGAAATCGGTCAGATAATCACTGACCCAGGCCCTTTGGGGTGTTCACAGATTTGTCAAAGGTCACGTGGCCGTTAAAGGCCGTCTTTGAAAATCTATAAATTCCTTGTGTCACAAATCAATTGCTATCCTCACTAAGTTGGTCAGAAGAAACGCTGACCCAAGGTCCCATGGGTGTTCACAGATTTTGTCAGAGGTCATTTGGCCATTACAAGGGGGCAATCTTTGAAAAATCTATAAATTCCACTTGTGTCCACAAAAAATAAATTGCTATAATCACTAGACTTGGTTAGAGAACCACGACCCCAAGGTCCATATGGTGTTCACAGATTTTGGGTCAAAGGTCATGTGGGCAATTAAAGGGCAATCTTGAAAATCTAAAATTCCTTCTTGTGCCACAAATCAATTTCTATAATCACTAGACTTGGTTGAAGACTTTGTGGGAGAGCGTGTTCCTCGTGGTAGGTGCTTGCCTATGGCGCAAATATACCAAAACAAAATCCCGGTTCGAATCCCGGTGGGTCCACTGGCTGGATTTACTCTGGTGCTCAATTCTGATTTATCTGTATACGAGCTATTGATAAATCCAGAATACCGCTCTCCTCAATGGTTCACTTTGAATTGGGCAAATGAATCATTAAGCATCCGTTCCTTCGGAGGGGACGTTAGCCGTGGTCCCCGTGTACAGGGAGCACAACTGTACATGTACGTCGCAGTCAGTGTCGAATGAGTAGGGTGTAAACCCTGAGCTGTTCCCAATTCGCCCCCAGTTTCAAAAAACGCGGGCCATGTGAGGAGCGTACGTATCATAGATACACGCGGCCCCGGATCAGCTACACAGTTGATAAATGTCCTGACAACACACACAAGCCATTACGAATGACTTGTGGACACGAACGAACAACGTTAGAAAGAACCACTGACCCAAGGGTCCAATGGGTTGTTCACAGATTTTGTTTCCAAAACAAATGGTCATGTGGGCACAGCGGGTTAGGGCAGTCTTGTGAAAATCGTAAATTCCTTCTTTGCCACAAGTCAAGTCTATAGAAATCACTACACTTGGTCATAATAAACCGTGAACCAGGTCCATATAGAAGTGTTTCACAGATTAGGGTCAAAGTTCACATGGGCTCTTACAGGGGCAATTCTTTGAAAATCAATTCCTTCTTGTGCCACAAATCAATTCTATACATCACTAGACTTGGTCAAAGAACGCTGACCCAAGGTCCATGTGGTTGTTTTGGGTCAAAGGTCATTTAGGCCGATTAAGGGGCATTGTTTGAAATCTATAAATTCCTTCTTGTGCCACAAATCAATTTTTTACATCACTAGACAAACCGGTTAGAAGAACCGCTGACCAAGATCCATATGGGAAGTTCACGATTTGGATCAATATCATGTAGACTGATTACAGGGGCATTCTTTGAAATATATCAATTCAGTCTTGTGCACAACTTATTTTCTATAATACTAGACTTAGTAAGGAGAACTGCTGTCCACATCTTGCCTAAATGCGTTCTGTTGCCAATTGCTCGGCCTGATTGCAGCGAAAATCGGTCAGAATAATCACTGATCTAAGGCCCTGTGGGGTTTTTTCACAGATTTGGTTCAGAGGTCACTTGAGCCTGATAGGGGCCCATTTTTTGAAAAGCTATAAATTCCTTCTTGTGCCACAAATCATTGCTTAATCACTAGACTTAGTCAGAAGAACCGCTGACCCAAGGCCCATATAGGGTGTTTCCTAGATTTGTGGTCAAAGGTCCGCATGGCCCCGATTAAAAGGGCATTCTTAAAAAATCTATAAATTCCCCACTTGTGCATCCAAATCATTTCCTATAATACCGGGAACATGCCTAAAAACAGTGAATCAACGCCCATATGTGGGTTCTCATAGATTTAAATTAAAGGTCATGTAGACTTATTAAAGTCTGACTCATAAATTTTGAAATTATAAATTCCTTGTGCCACAATCAATTGTTATAATCAAAGGATTTGGTTGGAATATAAAGTAAAACGAGTGGCTACTCATCCTTGTCCCTCTTACTTTGCTCATGTGGGGACTTCTCAAGTTTAATATCGAAATGGCACATAGAAAATGTTTGTGGCCCCCGAGTGGTGTGCCCATACTAATAACCTGCGAGTAGCTTCAGCACCATTGGTTCTCTTGTTCAGCCTAGTAATTTCAGGCCTGTGAGAGCACGTGGCTTGCAGTTGACTCTCTGTAATTGGGCAATACTTTTTCAGCCTGTATTTGCAGTCCTGTGAGAATGCAGCTTTTTAGCTATTTCAGCTTCTTTAGCTGGCTCCGGGCATTTGTACCCAACTTCTTGCATACAACAGGAAAAAAATCTTCTTTAGACGTACTAGTCTACCCGCTCTTGGATAAAGAAGCAGAATGACTTCAGAATAATAGCAGACTAAAAGTTACTGAAATAAGTTTGTAATTTGTTTTTTAAGCATTTGTAATAATTATAGGACTCTTGGTCCTGAAAAGCGCTCTTGGTTCGCTGGAATTTTAGTTTTTTTTTTGGCTCTTGGACATGTTTGACTTAATAAAAGAGTGCGAGTTCTATAATAGACAATTTTTAGAAGAAAAGGCTACCTACATACATACCTACATACACACTTATTTCACCTTTTGATCTGTTCAAAAAAGTGAATAATGCAATGTTTGCATCCTTGTAATTTTGTGGTATTTTGCTCTCCTTTTTGTAGTGCCAGGTTGACACAAGGCCCGCATATGCTAACCCCTCTGCCAGAGCAGGTAGCATCCAAAAGTCTGGTAAGCGCCTTTGCTGTTTCGAGGTATCTGAATTGATTCAGTATTATACAAGGCCCTCTGGACTGTTCGCTGTCAATTCTTTACAAATGGGGGCAAGCACACGCTTATTTCGCTGATTACAATAATAATGAGCGAGTGGCGGACTATTTTCGCACCGACCGGGTCAAAGTTCCATATTGATTAATTAAGTACAACTGCCCACTACGTGTTAAAAAAACGTCACACAATTATGAACATATTATAGGCGATGCGAATCGGCAACGCGATTTGTAAAGCTTGTCGCTACTCTTGCCCGCTTACAACGGTGTGTGGGAAAATCCAAAGCTGTCCATTAAGACAAAGCCAGTTTACAGCGCCTGCATCATCAGCACCTTACTGTCTGGTAGTGAGACATGGACTACATACTCTAGGCAATTAGAAGAAACTCAACAGCTTCCTCTGCGCTGTATTAGGAACGCATTTGGTGTCACTTGGAAGGACATGGTGCCAAATTCAGAGCTCCTGACTCGAGTGGACTCCCACCATCTATACATTTCTTTGACAAAGCAGACTCCGATGGCTGGCCATGTCCGTCAAATGGAGGAGGCCGTCTACCGAAAGATATCATGTATCTGAAGCTTACTCTGGCCAAAGGAAAGTTGGGTCGACCCATGCTCCCGCAAGGATATTTGTCGCGTATATGTTGCCTGAACTCGACATTGGGTGCTGGGAGAAACTTGCTTACAATCGTCACCTTGGCGGAGAACAGTGAGCACACCTTGCTTGGAGAACAACAGATCATCAGCCAGTTTGAGAAGCAAGCGAGCTAAAGAAAGCTGCACATATCCTTGGATAGTCAGCTTGACATCCCCTATATGTAGCACCTGTGCAAGAGACTGCCACTCTAGATTGGCCTCTTCAGCCCAGACGTCGCTGTTCCCCTAACCTGTGACTCAATGTGGGGCTCTTTGAATCTGCAAAAAACATTGTTCCGGATCTTTGCAATGATAACTTCTCACAACCACATGCCCTGATCATGTTTTCTTGGATGTAAAGGATCATTTATAACCTTTGTAAGGTTTTGGTGTGTGGGCTTGGGCGGTACCTTTAGGTGGTCCCCCATGAGCGTTGTTGAATCTAGAGGGCCGGGACAAACTTTATCCTTTTTTAATCCATCTCTATGTATTATACCTTTATGCAAAAGATATCCCCCGACTCGTGTGCCTTTGAAGGCTTGGTAAGGAGGTCTCTATTTGTATAAGGTATATTTCTTGAATAACTTGTCATCCATTGAATTCATTGGTGTGATAAAACCAAAGAGTAGGGTGCTTTTAAATTCAGGATTAAATTCTTGGTAAGGACTAAACAAGGTGGTAGTTTTAGATTTACTTACGAAAATTTTACTGAGATCAACATGGGGATGGCCTCATACCTACAGGGACGTCAACATTTTATTTACAACCTTATACGGCATTAAATGGGGCTTTTTCAGTTCTTGAGCACATTCAATTTCGTAGTTCACAGTACAACTCTGTTGAATAGCCGCAATGTGTCATTTTCGAACAGGGTCCATGGTTGTTGAACCACAAAGGTTCGTCATTTCGTACTCAAATTTCCCGACTAATGCCTCAGGCCGGAATTCGACGCTAACGTCGCCTAAAAAAAAAAAGGGTTCGCCCAAAAATTAACACTGCGGAACCAAAACGGTTTCGCGCAAAGATTTTGCCATCAAAATGATCAAACGAATAAAATAGGACCACATTTTGCGCTCTTAAAACGGCAAAATGCGGCGGCCCATATTTTTAAATGCGCGAACTGCACTGGAGGGTGGTGGTTGGAAAGCAAATTCGCGAAAAGTATTTCGCGAATGTTTTGTCCTGCTAGTCAACCAGGACACGAAGAGTCTTTGCAAAACATTGCTCAAACTTCAAAATTACATCCTATTTCTTACTTTTCTCGGCTGAAAAATGTCAGAAGCACATCATTATCACCTTTTATTTTTCCCTTCTTATTCTGACTAAAATATTTTGAATCAATGATGGAGATGGCATTTCCGCGGGCTGAGGCGTTTGCATGTATGTACATAACCAAATAATTTACTTTCGCACGTGGGAATCCCAGTGGGCAGGGATCCCGTGCCGCCGGAGGACGTGACGGGTTTTCACTCTTGCCCCTGATAAGTGTCCCAGTGGGTATGAAGTTGTTATTTCAGCTCTTCGCATCCTACCGAAGTCCGATTTTGTTAATTCCGAAGAGATTATCCATAAATAAACCAATTAATGAACAAGACCCTATACCGCGCGTTGGATAGCCTTGATAGCTGCGTCCATATATTGTTTTATGCCCGAAGCGCAACCATACCATGACGCGATGACGCTTCACAATGGAAAATAGGTCGGGCATAATCAAGGTTAGAGGTAGGATTCTCTCTAGGATTTATAAATACCTTTGGACTATATTTTGCACTTATTGGAAGCTTGTTGAATCATCAATTTTCGCCGACGATTGCATAATAATGAATTTTACTAATCAGTTTGTGTTTGTTTATTGGCAAATTAATATTAAAAAAGGTGTTTTTTTACAAAATCATGAAAATCGCGTGGCCAACAAATTCGTGATAGACCCAAAATTCTCATTTTTTTTGCGCGAACTCCGGTGCCTAGATAAGAAACATACCAAACTCTTGATTCCATGTGTAAGTAATGTCATTCTCAGCAATATTCATTAATACTTTTAGGCAACAATATGCATCTTTTAGGAAAAAACTATATCCCATTTGAATTTTAATACCGCTAATATTTTCCAATGAATTTTTTGAAAATTCGAAAAATATTAAATAATCCTATCCAGGGGTATCGCGGAATGAAGTTCCGTTTAGTGTTATTTAAACTAGTACGTGCCCATTTCTTTATTTCAATTATAATTAAGAATTGTTTTTGTTAGGTTCTCGCAACTCTCTTCTATAACTAAAAGCGGAGACACTTGAAGGTTCTCAGGTTCTCGCAAAGGTCCCCTTTTTTGCGATAACCTGAATCGGTTTCTCGCAGACTCCGACGAATTTCAGGCTGGGGCCTCAAGAAAGGTAAAACTAAACGGACAAATAAATGTAACCGCTAAATTACCTGTTGCGTTTCCTGTAATTTTATACATACAATTTTTAAAATAGTCGTCTTTTTGTTTGTTAGGTTTAGGCCTAGTGCAAATCTTCTCGTAAGACCTGACTAATTCGGTACTTTTTATGGATTTGGGAGGGATAATGTATTGAAATTGAGGCAAGGGTCCCAACGTACTCTTTGGAAATAAGTTACCAGAAAATGGTCTCCCAAGAGGGACCTGCAACTATGTGTTCAGATATGTAGTATCGAACTGCTGCCAGAAACACCATAGACTGTTTCAAGGCCAGTAGGGGGGTTTTGGCACCATGGGGACCTGGTAAATTCTTTATGCGGTAATTCTTTATGCTAAAATTGGGCCATTGATTACGTGTTCCTGTTTGAGAATTGGGTAACAATTTTCATAGAACTGTGAAGATGCTGCTGACCCAGGCTGATGTGAACCACGGGACAAAAATTGCAACACCGCTACACGTGGCTTCCGCCCATAAATGCCCTTGATATCGCCGACATTCTGATACCTCGCCTGTCCACGTCACTGTTGAATGACCGGGCTGGAAGGACAAGTCTCCATCTGCAGCATTCATGGACATGTCAAGGTAAGGAGTTTCTATGTTTTTGTTTTTTTTGTGGGCTGCCAGATTTAGCTTGAGGGACCACTTAGCATCCGTGTGCGCGTGTGTATGTGTGGAGGTGTCACTAAAATGTTAAGTGTTAAGTTTTAAAAATTGACCTCAATTGAAAAGTTTGAAGTTCAATTGTAACTCAAACTCTATCTCATAGGTGCAACCATGGGATCCCTCATATGTTGATGAGGTCAAAGGTCATGTGCCAAGGTCAAGATGCAGTGGAGTGGCCCACAGCTTTATATTTACATATAGCGTGCTCGAAGCCGAGAACCGCGAATTCTAGTTTTATTTGGGCTCACTGTTAAACCTAACAACAGTATGTATGGTTCTTTGGTCATAATTTACATAAATAATTTTTTTTTAAATCTCCTAAAAAGGAATTCAATTAAAAGTAAGGGTAGTGGCAACCCTGGTGCGTTTGTTTTACACGAATTTCTGATTTTTGCACACTCCATTTTAAACATCAACTGTGTTTCTATAGTGACCAACAAGGTTATCCCTGCAGACAATCTTGAGGCTGTACTTTTTGCCGATTTAAAACAGCTATTTGACCATTTGAAGTCACAAAACCGCTTGGTCTAAACGGCGGGAATTTAAGCACATTTTACGCCCGGCAGGCGCAAGGGGCACCATCGCGTCGCGCGGTGAATTTTTGGCTGCGTAATGAAGCGCGCGGTTTTTTAATGTACTTTTTGTCGCGAACACATCTTGGAAAAACGAAAATAGTATTGAAAATGTAAACATTTTTTTTACTTTTTTTATTTTTTGAAATTTCATTTCTTTCTAATTTCTGGAGTAGAGACAAAATATTTTGATCAATAGTGCATAAGATGTATTTTGATCACTTGCACACCATACTCAATTTGGACGTTCAAAGATAAAGTTATTTGAGAAAAACATCTTGAAATGGGCGTGAAAAGTCACTTTTTCCTAAAACATGGATTTCCTCATGTTCAATTTTCGCAAAATTTGGCAAATTTTCAGACAGATAACTCCAAAATACCGAAGTCAAAAGGTAAGGTTTTAACTTTCCTACCATAGCAATTGGTCGTCCTCCAGGGACTGTTTTCTCAATTTTTCATTTTTCGATTTCTAACTAAAGATATTCTCCCCCCCCCCAAATTATATACTCAAATTTTGGAAGAAAAGTAAAAATCACACTTTTTTGACATTTTTCCTTATATTTTGAAAAGTAAGCTCTATTTTGAAAAAATGACAAAACCGTCCCTAGACAAATTTGGTCTTGTTTCTAAAAAATAACATAAGAAATCATGAAAATTCTAATTGTTTTTGTTAGGCTGTCTGAAAATTTTTGGGCAAAATCGTGATTTTTTTAGTAATTTGTCTCCAATACGGAAAATTTTACATTAATCTGATGCATCATCGGGTTCATCGTCCATTTTCTTTCTAGAAATGTAATACTTTTTACATGATAATCAAAATCATTACACTGAACTGCTTGCCTTTACAACCAATGTTGAGGAAACAATAGCCATTTCCCTTCTGAGAATGGATGCCCCAAAATAACCTATTTTAAAGCAGCCCCTAAAGATGAAATGGTCCTCGACGAGTGACCCCAGGTCACACCTGTTAGCCATAGCCTCGTCCTCAATTCCTTTTTGGCAGCCTTACCAAACGTACGCGTGTTACCGCAGCCTGTCATTCCAGCCAAATTAACTGAGATTTTGATACTGGACTAGTTGTCGCATACGGAATACTCCTACTTCTATACCATAAACTATCTGGATATATTACTGGATTATAACTGGATTTATAGCGCTCATTCGTACGGAATAAACAAGACTTTTACAACGTCGGAAGCTTTTATTAGTATCCTTTTTTTGCCGCCGATGCGGTCGTGTGATCTGTGTAGCGGGAAAATAAGGTAAACAAAGCTGCCATTTACGCCTCGTTTCAAAAGAGAGGCTTTGGATGCCTTTGACATGTGTGAGTTTCTTATGTGTATTTGTTAGCGGGCTTGCTTGCTAACAATTAATATGGTTCTGGTGTGTGTATTATTTTATGATAGCTTGGGGTATCACTTAATAAAATTGTTGAAACTGTGTTTTGAAAATTTCTTTAACCGTTCTTGACTCAGTTACCGAGTTAGTTTTAAGCGTACCGACCGAAACTCCACGCCAATATCTGTTATTTTTCTGTACGGTTTTTATTGCGCACGCTATTCCATCTGCAACTCAACGCTCACCCCGATCATGGCGCATAATTGCTTACGCTGCCCCGCAATCCATTCATGAGTGGATCCCCATCCTCTTTGTGTTCAATCCAGGCCATGTTCCCGCACCGACCGGTGCGCCTCTTTCTGTACATTGGACGGTCGGATGTTCAATGGTCAACCATTGGGCATGGGTACGCCGCTCGTGTTGGGTACACGGGGGGGGGGGCAAACTAAGGGGGGGGGGGCTCCGGTCCGGGGTTCATCCCAGGCAGCCGCTGCTGCCCTGGGCGCTCCCAAGGTGGAGTAGCTTCGGCTACTGTCCTCGGCATGCTGATGGGGCTGCTTCGGGCCGCCTCCTCGGCGCGCCACCGCCTAGCTCTCCTGGTTCAGCCCTAGGGCTGCTCCGGTGCAGGCTAGCGCGGTCTGTTCTGCCAATCCCCCTGGGGCTTGCGGCTGTGGACGCTCCGGTAGTGGTGAGTGGTAATGGTGACGCCCCGGTGACCGGGCTAATCCATCGCCGCTGTGTCCACACCTAGCGCGGTAACGGTCCCGGTGTCTTCGGGCACCTTGACCGCGACCACGGTGGCCATTACTTCGGGGTATGTTTCAACAAACCCTTGGGCTTTGGCTTCGGTGTCCCTTTGGCGGGACGCCACATGTGTTGGCACGCTTCACTGCATCCCGCCTGGCCTATCATGCGTGCCTTCTCACTGGCGCCTCACGGCCCTCCGGGCCCTTCTGGTTTCGGCGTACGAGTGGTGCTCCGCTGGGTTGGCCTCCGCACTATGCCCCAGCTGACTATCGCTCAGGCCTCTTACGCGGGTACGCCTGCTGCGGTAACTAGTGCGGCTTTCCGGCACATGTCTACGCGGCGGGTCCGCCTATGGTGGGGTACCCGGGGGTGCCCCTGCCTCTGCGTTTCCGCGGCGCGCCTGTGGCCTTCCCCTGCGGGGACACAGTACCTGCCGCAGCCTACCTTCTCAAGTTACGCTGCATCCCCGTTCGTGGCTTACCCACCCCAGTCGCGCTGGACTGCTGGGGTGGGACAGTCCTGGCATTGTCCTTTCGACGGGCTGTCCGCTTGCGGGAGCCCCTCCAGCTTATCCACGCCGGCCTCCGCCGTCGGCTCCCCAGCCGCAGGCACCAGGTTGCTGTCCGTGGGCTCCTTCTGACCCGCTTTCGAGTGGGGCAGTCGCGCCGCTGATGCAGCATTTTGTCCTCCTTTCTGGAGCCACTCAAGCTGCGGCGGTACGCCTGGTACCGGGCCGGGGCATGGCTGTGGTACCGGTCCACTACTCTTCGTCTTACGTGCCTGGGGACTTGGGGTGTCCGTCCCCACCCTTCTCGCCTGACCCTCGTCTGGTCGTGTTGGGTGCAGTCGAGCCTTAGTGGTTCTGCGGCCCATCCTATGCCGTTGGGCTTGGTCCCTGCGGGAAGCCCTGGTGTCGCCGCCCAGGTGGCGGCGCCTGGCCCTCTGCCTTCTTCCGCTCGTTCTGTCTCACCGTCCTCTCAGGACTTCTACCAGCCGCAGACTTCGGATATTTCTGAGGACAGCGCTGGCGGGATGGACCTCTGTTCTCGGATGAGAGTCACGTGGGTGATGCTCCTTCGCAGCCTTCGACGCCCGCGGCAGCTTCGGAGCAGAAGGAGGTGGATTCTCTTCCCCGCGTGCACCCCCAGGTGCTGCGCAGTGGCGGCTGAAACGTCTCGGCCTGCCATTGCGCGCACTCCTTCATCACGAGCGGCGTGCGGAGGAGGGACAGCTAAATCTAGGCTTCCCTATCCTCCCCCCGGAACGCGTCCAGGCGTTGACGCTTCGCACAGACGTTGGTCTTATGTGGAAGCGCTACGGGGAGGTCACTCAGAAGCTTCCGTACCCGGTGAAAAAACTGTCGGCCAGGTCGTTGAGAAATGTTGAAGGCGGACTTGAATCAGTCCTGAGGCCTCCGACCATAGATCTTGACTTAGCGCCAAGTTGCCAACAGGCAAGGGTGCCCAGGCTGGCTTCTCCCCCTTATGGGAGGACCAGTTGAGGCACTTAGACCTGGCGGTGACCTCGGCATTTAGGCTAGGCGCTTCTCTATGGTCCTCGCCCCACGGACCTCAGATCCTCGGTGGGCGAGGGTGGAGTTTTCTCCGCGGGAAGGCCTCCGCTGCTTTGACTGTCCTAGCCTCGCTAGTGCCTCGGCAAACGGAGGCTTCAATGTCTTTGGCGCGTCGCCTCAGCTTCATGCGACGCGAGAATGCCTGCTTCACTCTGCCTACCCTGAGCTCCGATCTCGCATCGGAGGTCTCTAAGACCAAGCCCGAGTCGAGGGACGTCCTCTTCGGAGGTTCGTTCAGTGATTCACTGCTTGGCTAGGGAACGCGTGAGTCGGAGCAAGGCACTGCAAGGACGGGATGCTAAGGCGAAGATCTCCTCACGGGGATTCTTCGGCTAGGAGACGAAGAAGCGCTCGCGCTCCTCTACTTCCAGCCGTGCCGCCACGCAGGCGAAGTCGACACCACCTCAGCAACCCAAGAGCCCGCTGGCCCGGCCACTTCTTCTCAAGAAGCCCGGGGCCAGGCGAAGGCGCGTCCCCCTCCCAAAAGCAAGTCGCCTGGGAAGGGGAAGAAGTCTTCGTCCTGAGGGCACGGCGACCGCGGGGTCTCTCCTTAGGGAGGGGAAACCTTACAACCCTCCGGTGGGCGGGCCGCTTAAGTTCCTTTGTGCGGGAATGGCAGCCATTTCTCCGCACCTTGGGTGCTGAGGGTGGTGGAACGGGCGGTATCGAATAGAATTCACGGCGACACCCCCAGCGACTTCATGCCGAGACCTACCCCGCTTCTGGGGGAGCCGAAGAACCAAGTTCTTCTGGCCGCGGGCTCGGCCCTCATGGGAGAAGTTGTGGTGAATTCTCCCGGTCGGACCCCCCCCCCCTTCACGGAGGGCGTTTCGTCGACGTTTTCTTGGCTCCCAAGTAGACCGGGGATTGGCGTCTCATCCTGAACCTGAAGCCGTTGAATCAGTTCATCAGGGCCGAAGAAGTTCAGGATGGAAAATCTCGCGTCAATCCTGCGCTGTCCGTTGAAGGGGAGCTGGGCGTCGTCTTTGGATCTGAAATACGCCTATCTGCACATACCCGTCGCAAAATCGACCGACGCGGCTCGGTCCAAATCGAGGGCCAGTTGTACGAGTGGACGTGCCTCCCATTCGGGACTTTCCACCTCTCCCAGGGGCTTTACGTTTGTGACCCGGAAGTGGGCGCCTTCCTCAGGTGTCAGGGGGGCAACCTCTGCATGTACCTGGACCACTGGCTAATCTACGGACCGTCGCCACAGGCGACGGCCGACATGGTCAGTCATACCGTGTAAGGTCGTGCAGAGGTTGGCTTCATTGTCAACTTCGACAAGTCGAGCCTTACCCCCTCTCAGGACTGAGTAATCTGGGTGCTCGCTGCAAAAATGCTTAGGGAAGTGCAGAACCGACGGCCCGAGCGGGTGATGTCGTGGTCAGGCTGCGACTCATGGCGTGCTTTCGCAGGCACCCGCTCGAGACTGGCTTGGCCTTCTAGGCTTGATGGCAGTCTCGTCGACCGGTCCCGTACTGTCGGCTTCCATATGGGCTGCTTCAAAATGCACTCGGGCGGGCACTACAGGCCGATCAAGAACCCAGATTCCCGTCTGATTCCCATCAATGCCGGGATCTGGGAACACCTGGCATGGTGGTCTCAACGCCCCAACCTGACTCAGGGAACTCTTACCTGAGCCTCCTGTCGATAGTGTCTCACACGACGCGTCGAAGTCGGGTGGGGGGGGTTTCACCCTAGACCTATGCGCCGCGGGGACGTGGTCCGGGACCGAGGCTCAGGCCATGTCAATCGCTTTGAATTGTGGGCAGTGGACGTTAGCCCTAGCTCACTTCGAGGCGAAGGTGACCAACTCCAGTGTCATAGTACAGTCGGACAACTCCCACAGTGGTGGCCACATCAACAAGCCGGGCGGGACCGGTCCCGGTCCCTGTGCCTCGACGCCATGCGAATCATAACGTGGTGTCGGGACCGGGACATCACGATGTCCGCAGCCAGTAACACATTCCGGGGGGCCGTCAATTTCCTTGGCGACGATCTGTCTCGCGGCAGGATGACGGCCTCGGAATGGATACTGAACCGATATGTCGTGCGGGAGATCTTGAGAGATTTTGTTCCTCAGATCGAACTGTTCGCCTCGAACATGGTCCCCAGCTCCCTCTGTACTGCACCGGATACGACCCGGGTGCCTACGCAGTCGACGCTCTGTCGATAGGACTGGACGGGGTTCACGGCCTATGCCCTTCCCGCCGATTCCGATTCGACATCGCGTGGTTTCGAAAAGCGGCGGGAGGAGTGCGTGTCATCCTCATTGCGCCTTTTGGCCGAAACACCTTTGGTTTAGTCCGATGGTGGATCGCTTGCGGCTCTGACGCTGCGTCTACCGAAACCGTCCGGACCTAGTGCCCCTTCCGGATGGATGGGAGCGCCAGTCTGTCGCTGGAGCATCTGGCATTGACTGCGTGGGCCATATCGGCAGCGATGGCGAGATTCTGGCGTTTCGCAGAGGGCTGCCGCTATATCAGCGGAAGAGGGGAAGTCCACAATGACGATACTCTTAAGCGTCTTGGACCCTACTTCGCTGGTGTGAGCGACGAGAGGTGTCTCAGACCGGGCATCTGTAGCGAGATCGCTGGAATTTCTCACTGATCGCTGTGATAGCGGACTTGAAACCTCGGACGGTTAGAACTAAAGTCAGCTATTAGCGATACATAGGGGTTTCGTGACGGATCTACCATTAATGCCGATGGCTCGATCCGTCTCCTACTAGAGGGGATGGTTAATACACGACCTCCGGGCCAGAAGAAGGTCCCTCCCTGGGGACCTAACACGTCTTAGACTTTTTGTTGAAGCCTCCGATTTGAAACCGAGGCTGAGGCATCAAATAAAACATGTCACCATCAGGACGTCTTTCTTGTCGCTCTGCATCTGGGCGACGAGGCTCGGAAGATAAAGAAATATCTCTGTCGGCGTCTGAATTCTCTTGGGACAGGGTCCAAATTGTTCTTAAGGCCGGACTTTTGGCAAAGAACGAGTCATCCTCATTCCGACACTCAACATTAATCTTACCCCGAATTGCATGTCACGCTTCGGTGCGGGAAGACGCCGTGGGTCCGTTCGTGCCCTGGAGTACTATAAAAGTAAAACTGGTCCGCTCAGGGGCCACGAAACGAATCGGTGTGTCTTACACACGCTTCCCCCAATGGGTCCGCGTACAAACCGACAATTGCTAGATGGATTCGCGCGTAATTAAATTTTTTTTGATTCCAACGCGGTTATAGGAGGGGAGCTTAACAAGCTCGAGCCCATTCGGTTCGAATATCTCGTCGTCATGGGCCTACCACCGCAGGATCAGTTATTGACGAAATCTGCGAGGCTATTGTCGTGGAGGGCTCCCACAACGTTTTTGTCGTGTACTATACAGAAACGTACAAATCCTCAGAGAGAAGTTTGCGAGGGCGCTCCTGCAGAAACAACACTAAAAACTCAAACTTCACTATAAATAAAGTCTCCCATCCGGTGACGACTGTGACGCTCGCCTCGGGAGTATTTACGTTGTCAGGTGAGCATCTTTGTCCCCGATTTTTGTGTTAATGCCTTTAGGCCTTAAACATATGGTTCTTTATGTTTAGTGTAGGTCTTGCCTTTGGCTGCACGTTGTTGCCTGCTCTGAAATCTCATGCTCCACCTCCGACTGAGGAGTCACTTGGTGTTGATTGAAAATATTACATTCAACGGGGGTTAAGGCATATGTTTCAGTCAACCATTGGTGTAAAGGAAATCAGTTTCAGTGTAATGATTTATTTCAAAAACACATATGTTTTATAAATCATCTAACTGAAGCCTGATTTGCTTTCCAATGTTGGACTTCCCACTTCCAGACCCGCCCCACAACATGATATGTACGCAACGTCCGTGGGGGCTTGAGCACAAAACGGAATTAAGGGAAAGCTAAGGTCGACAGGGTGGACCTGGGGTCACTGGTCGAGACCATTTCTCTTTTAGGGGTTGTATTATGGTAATTTGGGGAATTCCAATTATCAGAAGGAAATGCATATGTTTCAGTCAAAATTGGAAAGGAAATCAGGCTTCAGTTAGATGATGATAAACATAATGTGTTTTGAATAATCTCAGTCCCTAACCCTTGAATCCTATTCCCTAACCCATGATCCTATCCCTAACCTTGATCCTAGTCCCTAACCCTTGATCCTAGCCCCTAACCCTTGATCCTAGTCCCTATCCCATGATCCTAGCCCTAACACATGATCCTGGTCCTAACCCTTTTGATCCTGCCCAACCCTGATCCTAGTCCTAGCCCCATGATCCTATCCCTAACCCAGATTCCTATTCCCTAACCCAAAAAACAAAACAAACAAATCTGTCCCTAACCCTTGATCTATCCCTAACCCTATCCTAGTCCCCTACCCATGATCTAGTCCCTAAAACCCAGTGATCTAGTCCTAGTCCATGATCCTGTCCTAACCCTTGATCTAGTCCTAAACCTTGATCCTCGTCCCTACCGTGATCCTTAGTCCCTAACCCTTGACCCTAGTCCCTAACCCTTGATACCAGTCCCTATCCCTTGATCCTAGTCCCGTAACCCATGATCCTAGTCCCCCACCATGATCCTAGGACCTAATCCATGATCATAGTCCCCTAACCCGGATCCTAGTCCCTAACCCATGATCCTAGTCCCTAATTCCATGATCCTAGTCCTAACCCTTGATCCTAAGTCCCTAACCCTTGATCCTATCCCTAACCCTTGATCCTAGTCCCTATCCCATGATCCTAGTCACTAATCCCTTGACCATCCCTAAACCCTTTGATCTATCCTAAACCTTGATCCTAGTCCCTAACTATGATCCTAGTCCCTAACCCATGATCCTAGTCCTAATCATGATCCTAGTCCCTAATCCAGGATCTAGTCCCTCACCCGTGATCCTAGTCCCTAACCCTTGATTCCTATCCCTAACCTGGATCCTATTCCCTAACCTTGATCCTAGCCCTAACCCCCATTGATCCTAGTCCTAACCCATGATCCTAGTCCCTAACCCATGATCCTACTCCCTAATCCATGATCCTAGTCCTAATCCAGAGCCTAGTCCCCAATCCATGATCCTAGTCCCTAAACCCTTGATCATATCCCTAACCCATTGATCCTGAGACCTGACCCATGACCTAGTCACCCATGAGCCTAGTCCCAAACAATGATTCCTAGTCCCTAACCATTGAGCCTAGTACCTAACCCATGATCCTAGTCCTAACCATGATCCTAGTCCCTAAACCAATGATCCTAGTCCCTAACCCATGATCCTAGTCCCTAACCCATTGATCTAGGTCCCCACAACCCATGATCATAGTCCAAACCCCCTGATCCTAGTCCCTAACCCGTGATCCTAGTCCCTAGTCCATGATCCTAGTCCATGATCTAGTCCCTCACCCATGATCCTAGTCCCAAACATGATCCTTGTCCCCAACCCATGATCCTAGTCCTATCCTTGATCCTAGTCCCTAACCCTTGATCCTAGTCCCTAACCATGATCCTATCCCTAACCCATGATCTAATCCCTAATCCATGTCCTAGTCCCAACCTGACCTAGTCCCTAACCCAGATCCTATCCCTAACCATGATTCTAGTTACCTAACCCTGATCCTAACAGTCAGGCCGACCTATTAAGGTACCTAAAAATGTTTACCCAACATTGCTGTTAAATGGTATTCCTCACCTGGAACTATAATCTTATCTTATCCCTTAATTGATTTCCTAATCCTATCTCTAACCCATTACCCTATCCTGAACCTAAATCTAAACTAGAAGAATAAACAACAAAATAGGATGCTAGCGCTTACTTTCTAGTGCATGTAGAACGGTTAGTGCATTTGGTAGAATAGCATTCAGGAAATGTTACACTGATCATATCACTGTGACTGCCTCTTTTGTCCAGACACTAACAATTGATGGAGAGAGAACTATCCCGACACAATAAGACGTATATTGGTAGTAAGAGCACCCATTATCTTCCCAGTTGCCTATGAACTTGGCAAAGCCATTTCTTCAAGAATACACACGCGAGAACAATAAGGTTCTTGGAAGTAGTAAGTGGGTATGTGAGCGAAGTCTTGTGTTTTGTCGTTGGTAGATTTGATGTTTACGGCTCTATGTCTAGATTAACTTCCTCTAACAATTTGAATGTGCACAACAATGTGTATATAGGAGTGCTCAATCAGATTAAAAGGTGCATTCGTGATCTTAACGCCGTCATTTTTTTTCAAGGTTTATTTTAGATATCGTGGAGAGAGGGACATATTCAAAATTTGGTGATTCTTGGATAGTGTTTAGAATTTATGAGCAATGTTTGCATCATGTGCCACATAAAACAGTCATTCTGTGTTTGTAAATTCCTTCTGTTAACAGACAGAAACTACAAAAGTAGGTATGCAATTTCTTCAGAGTAGATTGAGTCCACGAAAGATTACGCCATAATTCATGCTCAGGCAAATCATTCGCTCAACTTTTTTTTAGATATTGGATGAGGGTTATGGGATCACCAAAAAGCCCCTTTAAAACTGAGTGGTGCTTTGGGGGATAGCTCCACATATTAAAAACCGTGGTGATTAGGCCAGGCATTGAGGGGATTATTACTTGTTGTGTGATCACAAAAGGTAGAGGATTGACAAGAGAAAGACTGCAAGGCGGTTGCAGGACGGATTAGCACTTCCATTTGGTCCGATTCCCATTTTCATCCAATTTCATTTTTGTTTTGTCTGAAGTGAAAACAAAATTATTGGGAATTAGACAAAAAACAGTATTGGCCCCCAAATAGGGTTTGACCAATTGGGATCTTCGACTAAGTGGCAATGGGGACCAAGTAAAGATTGGACAAAGTTGGTTGAAGATATTGGGAAGTTTCCAGTTCACAGTTATTAACTATAGCATGTCAAATTGTCTAAAATATTGGCCTGTTCGTTACCTATAAACCAGTAATTTTTGTCACTCTTTTCCATAAACCAAGGAAAGCAAATAGTAGTTGCTTAATAAGTCAACCATAAACCATTTTGTGTTGAAACAAAACATATTCTACTCATGTATTCACATGGAGAACAAAAAACAAGAATAAAACCTCAAGGTCAAAAAGAGGAGGTACGTATCTTCCCATAATGCATTTCTTCCAATATAATATTTGTGCACTGGTTATCACATGAATTTATAGTGACAAAAAGTACTAATATTGCAAGATTGGGTGAGTCTGTTTATTTAGGTACTTTTTGTCACTATAATCTCATGTGAAAACCCGTGACTGCAAAATTGGAAGAGTGGCGTTGCCAGGTGGGGGCAAAGGGGGAGGAAAGCAGTGACCCTTCTGAAAAAAATCTTGAGGGGAAACGATGGGAAATAAAAACAGGTATTCATGTTAAATCAGCACCTTTTAGGATGCTTTGACACGTGTGATTCCCCTTTCACGGCCTCCAAATGTTTTTGCCTCCCCCTCCGTGATCGGGAACATTTGTTGCACCTACTTAAGGAAAAACTTGTCCCCTCGGACCACCGGGAACTGGCTAACGTCACATGAGCTGTGGAAAGAATGTCTCTACTTGGGGGATACGAACTCCAAGTCATACCTCACCTTGCGTTCAACCTTAGCCTCGCCAATCACCATTACTCCACCAAGCACTTCTAAGGTACTCTATCAACCTTTGTAAGCATTCAGTAACCCTGCTCTCTCTCTTATCTATATTGTGCCACTTGTACATCCTTTTCTCTTGCCCCTGCATTCCATTACTAAAACTCATGTTCAGATTGCTGTCCACCCCACTGGAGTAACATTACCCGGAGACTTGAAGCGGGTCTTTATTTTTCTTGTGGTGAGAGCTCTGCTATCTTCCCTATGCCTACCAGCTAAGGCAAGCCCTTATATTTTCCCCTGACGACCGCCGCCAATAGACCTCCCCCGGCAGAAAACTTCCATCAGTGTTTTGTCGGTATTCATGCTAAGTGCTGGGCGGTTTTGTTCCTTGGTTATACTGGAAAAATCATTATCTTTTGCTGGGCAAAACTACTGCCATACTTCATGGGGTGGGATAGGTGACCTTTCAGGTTATGGTATGTAAAAGCCAAATGTAGTGATTATATTACAGACATCTTTCAAGGGAGTGAGAATGATTCACTCCCACTTACAACCTCTGTAAGTGCATTTTTTGATCGCTCATCCTCTGCAACTCTCCGCTTAAAGGACACTATCATGATTGCCTCACCCAGAGGAAATGACCAAAAAAATCATCAAAAATCAGATTTTGCATGTTTGTAACAAGTTAGTATCCTAACATAACCTCACAAGTTGTAGGACCAAAAATCAACCTAATAAGGCATCAGCGGATATTTTAGTTATACTGTCCGTACGGACACTTACTACAACACTTAATTCAATGGATTTGCAGTCATATCTTATGGCACAACCTTGCTGTTTCGTCTCTGGACTATATCATCCCTTTTTTGCTTGTCAAAAACCGAAAACTTTGACAATTTGCGGACATTCTTCACTTTAAGGCTATCTGCAAAATGAAAATATATTTTGACTCTTTTGGGTGGATCCTGATAGTGTCTTTAAGTGCATTGTAGGAGAGTGATCTGTTACTCTCTTGGAAGATCATTTGATGTACATTGCAGTGTTAAAATGTTCTTAATTTCTCCCTTGAAACTCTTAATTTGACTTGGTTTGTGTAGTATTGTGCTTCTGTTAGGAGAACACTACTCTTTTTTTTAATTTAAAACGACTGTCGTTTACATGTATTCAGCAGCTTTAAAAGTTCTTCCTTTGTTGTGGACGTGTTGGCCTAATCTGAAAAAATAACTGTAAATGCTGTCTTTTTATTACTCTAAACACACTATAATGCTAAAATTTATAGGTAAAATTGGAAAAACAAGAGGACTTCATAGCGGAAAGCTGCCGTGGACTGTTGATTTTAAATTTCCACAAGCATTCAGTGGTGGCGCCCAAGGGGGGTGGGCATGGGGGCATTTCCTCCCCTATTTTTTTCTGCCCGGATAATGACCGGATGCCCTTCTGACGTCAATGTGTTGGATTGACTGCCCTAGATCTCCAGAGCTGACGACCCTTTGTAGGTAGATCTTCTTTTAGTTCTACCCGGTAACCAGCTACCCTCTCATCAGATTTCAAGAAACCCAGTGGGGAGGTGACGGTTTAGCCGCCAAACAACCTGGCCCCTGGGACAGGTAGTACTCTTTACCAGGATACCAGTAGCAGAAAACCTGACCTGACAATTTTAAAGCTAATAGATATTGCGATATAAAATACCACGTTTTAAAAAGTCAACCCAACAGAGCCAAACAAGGGCAAATGAGATCTCGGTACTGACAACAATTTTGTAGATAGAATTAGAACCAGGGCTATATTAAAGGTTTATGGTGGAAATCAAACTATTTTGGATTAGCTTAATGAAAGGTTTGTTTATAAAAGATAATGCCAAAATTGCATATGTTGATCCCAAATATTGGGTGTGTTGTAGGAATTGGACTCTTAAAACCCATACTGATAATTACCCAGACCGTAACACAATTCATTGATCCGCTTGAGTCTAGTCTATTCACTCTATCTTAATATTATTTGTGTTTAAAAAATGAACGTTTGGTTGAAATGTTTACAGTCACTAAAAAGCATCATCTCAAATGACCATTTAGCATTAAAGCAATAATAGCACGTTTTTTAAGGAACGTCCCCCTATTTACAACATTTACAGATTTTGACCTTTGCATTGGTAATTGCTTTGTAAACTTACCTCTAAAATGGTAAAGCTCAAACTGCTCATGTGTAAACAAAAGAAATTTTGTATTTTATTTTCTCTATGTTATAACTAAAGGAAGTTTATAATTTTAATAATATATTAAATTTTTAATAAATATTTTAACTGTCCCCCGATTTACAACTTTACGATTTTTTGACATTTGATTGGTAATTGCTTGTAAAACTCTACCTCTAAATGGTAAATAAAGCTCAACTTCTTATGTGTAAACTAAAAGAAAGTGTATTGTATTTTCTCTATTATTAACTAAAAGGGAATGTTATAATTTTATATAGATGAAATTTGAATAAATAATTTTAACGTCCCCCTATTTTGAAATTATTCATGGTACCACGATGGTGTGCTATCTTCTGTTTGGCCTATTATGCTGTACCCTCCCTCATCGGTGTCCTTGTGTGTATGTGTTACCTCCCTAAATGGTAAATGCTCACAAACATTCTCTATGTGTAACAAAAGAAATTTGTATTTTATTTTCTAGATGTTTAACTAAAGGAATTTTATAATTTTAATAATATATTAAATTTTAATAAATATTGTAACAATGTCCCCCTATTTTAAAACAATTACAGAGTTTGCACCTTTGCATTGGTAATTGTCTTGAAAACTCTACCTCTAACTGGTTAAAGCTCAAACGTCTCTATGTGTAACCCCAAAAAGAAATTTTGTATTTTATATTTTCTCTATGTTTCTCAACTACAAGGAATTTTATAATTTTAATAATATATTAAAAATTTTAATACATATTTGAACTGTCACACCATCTAGATTTTACACACATTTACAGCTTTTTTGCACATTTGCCATTGCGTAATGGTCTTGTTAAAACTTACTCTAAATGGTGTAAAGCCTCAAATTCTCCTCTATGGTAATGCTCACAACAGAAATTTTGTATTTTATTTCTCATGTTTAACTAAAGGAATTTATATTTTACTAATATATTAAATTTTAATAAATATTTTAACTTGTCCCCCTATTTTACAACATTTACAGATTTTTGCACCTTTGCATTGGTAATTGTCTTGTTAACTCTACCTCTAAAGGGTTAAAGCTCAAACTTCTCGATGTGTAACAAAAGAAATTTTTATTTTATTTTCTCTATGTTTAACTAAAGGAATTTTATAATGGGTAATAATCTATTAAATTTTAATAAATATTTTAACTGTCACCCTTTTTACACATTTACAGATTTTTGCACCTTGCATTGGTAATTGGTCTTGTAAACCTACTCTAAATCGCGTACATAGCTCAAACTTCATGCTTGTTGTAACAAACGAATTTTGCTCATTTTATTTTTTTGACTGCTATGTTTAACAAAAGGAATTTTTCCTATAATTTTTAATAATAATATCGACTATTTTACTGATGCGTAATTCAGTGTGTTCTTGGAATCATCCTTCCTATTAAAGGCCCTCTGAGAATTGCTACGCAATCAAGTTGGTCCGAGGCTATTTGTTTCCCTTGATGATGGCACTATTCCATAGTGGAACAGACAGAAGAAAATGGGCGTTTCTTCCCCCAGCACCGCTGTTAAATTACACCATGGGGGCATCCCCACACATCTCTTAAATTACTAAAATTCCATCTTTTATGAACAATACTAAATTTGAGCATATTCATTTCACTAGTTGTGTAGTTTACAAGACCAGTACCATTATCCCATCAACCGTTTGCATAAAATCTTCAATTTAGGTTTTTGACAAATACTGCTGGGGCGCCACTGTTTCAAAAAATGTTCTTATTATTGCGTCTAATTGCATTTACACAGAACTGTTTTCTACGATTGTATTAAGAGCAACTAATTTTCTATCCTACCCACACCCTTCTCTAACTCGACCCCCCCTTGGCAAATAGAGTGCTGTATGATTACACGCTTCCCTATAATATTATCTTTGCAGTTTGGGCTACACCACTTTGTCTCAGCTTTAGTCCAATCACTTGCCCATGAAAGGCATTGTTTAGCTGAGGTCTTCTATTGTAATAGTCAACTGCTTACCCTCACCTGCCTCTGCCACTGGTACATTATCGCAATGCTACTAAATGTTCCTACTATAGTAGATTCAATTACCCATCGTGTCCACTCTAGTACTTTTCAGAAGTTATGGGCTATTGAATGAGGGGCATGGCAGTGGCCGCGCGGAATGACCAAATTCCACGAAAAATCAATTTCTATATTCATGAAGCATTCAAGTCAACGTAAGCGCATTTACAAGAACTTCAGAACATTGTGACTAATCGTATTTTGTCTCAACCCAGTGCAGCATCATGGAACAGCGCCGAGGTGATCCCGTGGTCACCAGACCGTTGAACATACCCCGGTTTTTGATAGAAGGAAAAACACAAAAAGTCTTAGTCTTTTGATCTCTTGTTTAAAAATGATGCACAACAGGACTTTAAGGCTCACGACTTATCTTAGTTCGTTTCGTTACCTGAAAACCAGTGAATTCGGTGACTTACGCGTATTTTCTTTTACTGCCTACTCTCTCCAAAAATCACTATATCGACGCTATCCTGTGCCAAACTTGTCCTCTGGTTGATCCATCCGTGGGTTGCCAATCTACTATATATTTTCGATCTTTTAACTGTGGGAGCTTATTACTCGCATTAACTACCCTCACCTATGCCTACTAATTTTTTAATAGGAAGTCTGCCATATGACCCCGGAAGGAAATGGTATTTATATACCAATGGTCAATATGATCACAAAAGGATCCAGTTTGGCCATTTGTTAAAAGTAGGGTTTTGGGCTTAAACGTCCGAAGAGGTTAGGGTTACCCGGGATTTGGGGTTAGGGTTAGGAGTAGGATTAGAGGTAAGATTAGAATTAGGATAAGAATAGAGATCGGAAGCTTCCTCATCAAACGAGAGTTAGCCAAAGTCAACCTTCACCCCTTTACTGATATACTCATGCCATTATTGAGGCTATTCTAGAGGTAACGATTCTACTGCAATTATGGATAGATTGTTCTATTTCGGTTTATGTTGGTCATGCAGGTAAAAGGGCTGTATTGTCTTCCACTATGATATTCGACCAAGCTTATATCTGTCTTTTCACATCATAGTGAAAAATACATACCTGTTGATTTTCGAAAGTTTTCAAAATCGCCCTCATTTGAACACGGCACCGATTCTTCATTTGCCCCGCTTCCCCCCCCCTTCCCCCCTCTTTTTTTTTTTTTCTTTTTCCGACCGGGTTTGGTGACAATACCCTCATTACCCACTGGTCCATACCTTCCTTCTATGACTGAGCACAGGAGTTTGTAAGCAAGTGTGTATTCTACCAGGTGATGTTTGCTCCGCACCCCCCCCTTAATGCCACCTTTTTAAAATGGACAAGGTTGTTCGTCACCGATGACATCACTTCTAAGAGATACACATATAGATTGACCGAGCCATTTCAATGTAAGCCATTCTTTTATCCCTTCTTCTGTGTATTGGTTGGAGCACCTTTTATTTTCCCCATGGTAGTACCCTCATCTCTTTCTTTTAAACTTTGCAGCTCAAGTTGGTGGATAACGCTACATACACTTCTATGTTGACTTCACTAAATTTCGATACGTCACTCGATCATCCATCTGTGCACCCTCTATTGTGCTTGTGCTGTATAACATTGAACTCTACATTCTTTTCCTAGTCTGTCCTCCACCACAATCCAATGACCCTCCCCCCCTTCCCCACCCTTGTCGCGCACACAATAAATGTCTTAAATCCTTAATTTCCTAGTACACCCCCAAAATTTTAACATTCCACGTTTTGTCCCAGATGTACCCTCCATTAGCATCTGATACCTTTTTGGGTCAAGAATCTTCCGTTCAAAAACTGAATTCGGATGGGGTTTTTGGCTTCCGAATTTACACTTTATTTTTCAGCCTATTTCGGGAATTTTTGCGGATTTCACACCTTTTTCACAATTTTGTTCAATTTCAGTTTTTTTTGAAAGTTCATTCTTCGGACTGTTTTTTCGGAGTAAGTGGAGTGTTCAGGAGTTTTTGTGTAAAGATAATAATTAGATAGCCATAAAGGGTAGTTTCTACAGATATTTCTTTAATTCGACACTGGTTGTATGGCATTTTCTCCCCAGGTGTTATTTCACGCTTAATGGTCACTTCCCCAAAATAGATGCCCCATCTGCATGATTGGCTCATTCCTGAATAATAAGAGTACGCCTATGACACAGGACAAAATATCACTCCAGCTATGAAATCCAGTGCACAAAAAGCATAACTGTCATGATTGAAGAGAGGAGTTTAGAAATTTGTGAGGCTTTACTGTGTGATTAGGGGATGTATTGTTGTTGTAGTAGTACTATCTGAGTAGGCCTTTTTGCAATGCTTGAATAATCGCCAGGTTTTTCTCATGGGCCTAGGATGATGCAGGCCTACATCTGCTTCCAAGACTTCATGTACTAGGAAACAAAAAAATAGATATCATCTAGGCCTTCATACGATAGTCTAAGGGAATTAGTGAATTTCATTCACTGTAAAGTTGTGGGGAAATGGGCTATCTCAAAAGGTGTTTTTACTCTTTTTGTCAAAGTACCCTTTACGAGATACGGGACTTTTAAGAGTGATGATGCGCGTAAATGTGCATCGTTGCGCTCTACCGCTAAGCCCCGCCCCTTCTGGATTGGCGCGCGCGTACTAGGTCAAGGTTTATTTTGATAAATACTATAGTAAATAATCATTTCATCGCTAAAGTAGGAAGGTGGCTTATGGAGAGTTATTTAATGCGTTGAAAAACATCCAAATTTGCCTTATTTTAATACCGCGATAGTGTCATTTCAGGTATTTAACCCCGCTTCTTCAGCCTATAGTTGGACCCTTATCCCTTCGTAGGAAACCACCTACCGACCCCACCTAGTGTTTGTAATTGTTTCACAATTTATTTATTCCACATTTTTTTATACTTATTCACACTCTTTCCAACCTACTACTTTGAAGATAAAATATTTTTGAGATCATAGTTCGCAAACAAACTTTTGAAAATATGAATTATTATGATGAATTGATAGAACAGGAATCATCTACATAGGTTGTTCATTCCCCAATTGTTCAACCTTCAACATTTAATGGAGTACACCCCCCATCCCCTATGCCCCACTCCTCCCATTCGCTCATTTTTGGTAGTATTGTAAAGTATCCCTTTTTATTCATGAGAAACTGTACAAATCCTGAAAAAATTTGAGTCTTTGTAACTCCTTCCTTTAGTCCTCCCCCCTCCCCACCCCATTTTCCGACCCCACTAGTTTTTTTCTTATTATTGCATTTTTTTTTTTCCCTTTAACCCCCCCCATTTGAGGGGGGTCAACTCAACCCATATTACCACCGGACCATTCCAGGCGCGTGAAATTCCAAGTTACTTGACCACCTTCCCATTTTGTTCGGCCCCACATTTTTCTACCGTATACAGAACCACCCCTTTCATTCATCCACCCTCTGATCTATTCAACTTGTATTTCTTTCATCACATGGATTATTACTTCCTCAGCTGCTGCAGATTGCAAATATGTCGACTATTTCAACCGAGAACAATTTTATGTATTCACACCTTGCCCCAATTTTAAAATAACAGGGGGTCAAAAATGACTAACCCAAAACCATATTTCACATCCCCCTTTCCCCGGCGTTTCATTTCACCTACTCCTGGCCGCGGTTTTTTTGCCCAACACCCGTTCTAAAAGCCGCAACAAGTGACCCTTAAAATCACCACCCCACCTTGTGCTTTTGCGTTTTGCCCGATTATTTTATTGTTTTTTCCCCTATCCCCATTTTTGAATACTACCTATTTTGTCTTTTGTAAAATCGTTTTTTTTTGCTGTATTAATTTTATATAGCTGTATGGAAGGAGAGCCCATATAGCTGTCGCAAAAAAGCAAATCAAAAATATTGTCCAACCCTGTTTCAACACGTTGATTTTTTTCCCCCTTCTTGACCCCCCCTAAAAACTCACTACCTTTGTCATGTTGAATTTTGCACCCATAAACATCTGCATTCTTTGCATAATCACTGTGCCTTAAGCACCGTCCCCGGCCACCTGCTGAAGTGTGGCAAAGTCCCTCTTCATTACATGGTCTTGTCCTTAACTGCCATACCTTGTATTGGTATCTTCCCACACAGGTACACTTTATTTTTTTTTTTACCCAAGAATCCGCACTATCCCCCATTTAGTTTGTCAACCTAAACCCTCACCTTGATTCCCACCAAGTTCCCAGGAAATGTAAACCGCAATTCTTGAACTTGCAACCTGGGTATTCAAGTGCAGTTTTTAAGACTTTGAATCCAAGTTTGGACCTTGTAGAACTACTAACAAGGAAATTGAAATCAATATTACACCTTCCTTATTAGCACCTGATCTAGGATGGGAAAAAACACCAAAATTTCAGCTTGGTGTCGTGTTTGAAAGGAATGTATAATACTGTTAAGTTATTCTAATTGAATTTAAAAGTAAAAAGTGACGTGCAAGTAATACCCAGTTTGCAACGTTCAGGTTTCCTGTGTGTTCAAAGGGAATCTTTCAAAACTGAATTAGATGAAGTAGGGCCTTTTGAAGACCAGTACTATAGAAGACACTTAGACACCACACTGAAACTTTGCCAAAATATTAAGCAAGGACCAACCCTCAAACATATTTCAAGCAGGAAAAAAGGAATGTTGGTGCAGAAGTTGACATTGGTTTTAGGGTCAAGTCAAGGTTAAATGGGGGAATTTTTATTTTTATACTTTTTGCGACAGCTAGATCTCTTCCAACGAAGCTGATATAAGCATATATTAGCTATTCGCCAGCACAAATTTGGAAGTTATATCACTTTTACTTTGATTATGGGCCCCCAAAGTATGTCCGAGTGTGGTTTTGGAGCCATTTTTGACTCCCTGTTATTTCAAATGGGGGCAGCAGGGTGCATTTTTTTCTGTTACATATTTGCAATCTGCAGCAAAAAGGTTATCCAGAATGCCCAGTTTGAAGTATCTTAGGGTGTAGTTGCTTTCTTATGGCCCTCTGAATATGGAATTTCACAACGGTAAATGTTTTTGAGGTTGACCCCCCTCAAATTAAAATTGCTGTCGCGTTGAAAACGAAAAAAAGTGACAGAGCTCAAAATTTTCAGAAATTTCAGTTTCTCATGAATATCTTTCATTACAGCAAAAAGAAAGAAATCCATGAGGTGGTACCCTGGTGTACTCGATTGTTGAATTGGGCATGGAATGGACCCACAAGTGGTTTATATTGTTGAAAATTTTCCAAATTGGCATAATATGATGTTAAGATCAAACCCTCAGACATAAATGAACATTGTGAATGCAGTGCATGCTTTCAGTAATTGCTATGTCATGAATGCATGTTCCTCAAGTTGCACAACGTATATACTAAGATATTCTTACTACATCTGATGCTTTTTTTTCTGGAAATAACATTGGCCAAAGTCTTGGTGCATTCTTATGCACCACAGGCTCATTCAATACAATGCATGTAGTCAATTGCAGGCTTCTAACAAGTATTTTATTTAATGAAAATGTTTGCCAATAGTTGGACATAACCTTTACAAGCTTAATTGAGTAAAAGTTGCATCTTAAAAGCGGAAGATTTTAAAAATTCCTTCATGCATAATACACCGTATTTCTGTAATAAATGCTTCCCCCTGAAAATATTTGTAAAAAAAAAAGGGGGGCATTTTATGTTGGTCATTTGTTCAGTTATATTCCATGGCCACCCATACATCCTAGCAACAGTTGGGAATACTATGGTGCTACCAACAAAAAGGGATCAATGTTCAAACAAGCTTAACATATCCAACAATGGCCTGCATCCACAGTTGGGGTGTTTCTGTAAGGTGACCCATCTGACAATTTTTTTTTTCCTGAAACACATATAAATTCGGTAACCTTAACGGAATAAACATGCTTTATTCCGTGAAGGTTTCGAAGTCATAAATGGTCAGAAAAAAGTGTTGTACCTTATGGAAAAACACCCCAAGTTGTATGAAAATACCATTACTCCATGCTAAATGGCCTATGTAATACATTTGCATGAGCAATATAATTCTTCGAAATCGTACACTAATAAAGATATCTGCAACTTTAATGTACCATGTACTAGGTGAGTTGTGCACATATTAGCCAGTTTAATGCCATCAAATCTTCGACCAATTTTGCAATTTGCATTTGTTAGTTTTTTGTATACTCAAACTTCAACTTTATTATTTCCATAAAAATACCAAATACCACAAGAATTATACATTAACATGAACAAAAATTATGAAGGAGTTGACCAAAAGGCCAATAAAACCAGATGGGGTCAACCCCTAAAAGTTTTAAATGTTACACCATAACATAAAAAATAACATTGGTCCTCGGACCGCTGTGTCGCCTGCCATCGCGATTAGTGAGAATGATGGATAAATGACCTTTGGACCTTGATATGTAACTTAGACCTCATAAACAAAGATGAGGGTTTGCATGTAAAACTCAATAAACCAAGTTTGTTCAATTCAACATTCAACTTTTAAATCGCGGGCAAGTTTACATTTCAGCCATTTTACAACTTGACCTACATGACCTTTGACCTTGGCATGGACCTTTGACCTCATACAACAAGTGGGGGATCCCAGGTTGCACCTATGATTCAAGTTTGGTTCAATTGAACTTAAAACTTTCAACATGAGGCCAATTTTATTTTCAGCATATTTTACAACTTGACCTCAAATGACCTTTTACCTCATCAACAAGTGGGGGATGCCATTGTTGCACATGTGAACCAAGTTTGGTTTAAATCATCAAAATATGAGGATATAACAGGCCAATGTTAAACCCTTTTTCACAACAGACATCAACAAACAACAACGACACAAACAAACAGTGGGACAAAGTGATCCCTATGTCTCTTACTGACACTTAAGGGCAGGCGACACAACAAAAAAACAAGGACATTCAGTCCATACAACACGAGATGACAATGTTCAAGGCACCTTCTAATTCAAACTGCAATCAAACAAGAATTGCAGTATAAGTTAGGACAAGTTCAAAACGGATTATTGTATTTGGAAATCAGTTCAAGTTTAAATTGATTACGAAAAATGAGTTACTTGAATGTGTCGGCATGATATTTTGTTATTTTTAGGAACATTTGGTGAGAAAAAAAAATTGAGGGGGACATATTGGAGAGGGGGCTTTTATTACAGTCAATGAGTCAATATGGTATTATATCATGTCTGTATAATTCGTTGATGCATAACAGAATTTGCATTTGGATGTGCATGAAACGATAGTAAGGAGTTTTTGAAAATAAACACCTAAAATCACCAATGGTAGGAAGCAAAAACAAGTAGGAGATTGTCATCACCATGCCAGTTGGCCTGTAAAAGATGTTGGTTGTGGTACCACACAACTCACCACAAACTCCATGATCTTCCCTGAATAACAACACATAGGATGGCGGCCACAGTTAGCCAAAGTACAAAAACACTCTTTTTTTCCTCTGAAGTTTAATTTACAAAAAAAAATGCAATTAAATAACCCCCCCCCCCCTTCTCGACTTCCAAAAAAATGGTATTTTAATCAGAGGTTTTTTATATATGTAACTGTATCAAGATGGGATTGTCTCTAGGGGAACTGGAAGGGGGGTGTATTAAAATTGTAGTCTGTGTATACCTGAATTACTGGGGAGGATACAAGATGACCCTGATGGCAACCATGTGCCAAGTGAGGTAAGCTTCTTGTTATCTTCTGTTGGTTACATGTGCTTCTGTTACGGGATTTTTTAGCAGCGATATTGCGAGAGATCAAAAATGTGGAATGCATTTTTGTTAATCCCCGCCCTTAATGGGTTAGATCACTTTGTCTGTGGCGCCTGCCTTAAGGCAGGAAGAACATAGGGATAACTTTGTCCACTGTGTCTGTTGTTGAGGTCGGTGATGTCTGTTGTTGTCTGTTGTGAAAAAGGGTAACATTTGCCTGTAAATATCGCATACTTTGATGGATTTAAACCAAACTTGAGTCATAGATCCAACATGGGATCCCGCGTTTGTTGATGAGATCAAGGTAACATCAAGGTCAAGGTCCATACCAAGGTCAAATGTCCATGTGAGGTCAAGTTTGTAAGATAGCTGAAAGGTAAATTGAACCTAAATTGAAAAGTTTGAAGTTCATTGAACCCAACTTGATTCATAGGTCGACATTGGATCCCTTATTTGTTGATGTGGCAAAGGTTCACAATGCCAAGGTCAAAGGTATACAGACCTATCATTACAACCGCGACGGCAGGCGACACCTGCGGTCCGAGGACCGATGTTTTTTTATCTTCCAATCAAAGAATCGTATGTACATTCCATATAACTACTTAAATTTTTAAACGAACCACAAAATAGTGAAAAAATTAAGTATGTCAGGAAATTGGGTCTTACCGTCGCCCGCAAATAGACCATACAGCGATGGCATCCTCAAAATCTACACTAAACCGTTGATTGCGGTTTACACCAGTACAGAATAAACCAAGATCAATAATGTGTGTGTTTGAGTCAAACCTGTACAGGTCATGGTGCACGTAGTACGCTTATAAATCCCTGGGATTTCCCAGGGAAAGGCCTTTTTGATCTCAAGTCTGATTTCGATACGCACGTATAGAAATTACGAATTCGGATAAAACGTACTGCTTTGTCTTTAATACACGCACAGAGTTCAAGCCAACCACTTGCAGGTTATGTAATCACATCCTACCATCCACCAAACATACCAAAATACAAATTTTGATGACTTTTTTGATGTTTCGGATAAAATCGCTGCGTATCCCTTTAACATGGATGAGAACAGGGAAATGCGGGGTTAATAATGTTTACCACCATTGCAATTCCTTGCCACAATTTAATTAAATTTGGTAATATCAAAAATAATCCCATCCAAAACACAAATCGGTATTTTTTTAATATGACTTTAATTCTCTGATGTGCTGAAAATAGTACTGGTAACATAGGGTAGGATTTATACACTTCGTTCTTGTTTGTTGTTGGTTAAAGGGTTTACCATACCCCCGGAATAGTCTTGACTCGAATATGTAATACAAATACACAGGTTGGAGGGGAAATAGTGCATCTATTTTTCCCGAGGTACTGGCTACCAGGCCTGCCCCCCCTACCGAAGGGTGAGGGTGGTAGGCCGGAAGCCAGTACCGGGGAAAAGAGTTCACTATTTTCCCCGACATAGGGCCTTGTATTATTTGTTTTATTCACCTTTATAACTATTTATGAGATAAATGGTATTTTCAAAGTGCCTTTGGAGACATATCGTTTTGACTGTAAGCTTTTCTTTTGCATAAAAGCGCGCCATCCAGTTTACTAACCCGCGTAAAATCCCCCAACACCTCGCCGAAGTCTGCACAATTTAGCACTTCAGCTTCCGCAGAGAACTTCTTTTTTCCGTACATAGTCTGAAAAGATGTTCACGGCCTTCCGGACGACAAAGCGCTGTTTAGTGCATTTTTTTCTTGTGTTAAACAGCACTTTCGTCGTCTGTCAAAGATGCTGACCGCTGCTGGGCAAGCGGCCAAGTTTTGTGTTGTTGTTAACAACGGCGTAAGTTCCTTCTTTCTAGGAGAACCATAATAACTACAATGCGTGACAAAATGCTAACAAGATAACATTCGTTGCCTTCTGGGTAACGATGATATAGGGGAAAGTAGTAAAAAATTACCGCATGGGAAAAATATCCAAATTCACTGATAGCCCAATTTATCATCCTGTGTCCGGTGCAATTGACCAATGACATGGCGCAACTTATGCATATTATCTCATGAATATTTATAAGTGTAATAATATACAAATATTAATATCTTTTCGGGATCTTGTGGATCTATTGGCCCCCGAGGTGAACTGGAGGGCGTGGGGTACTATTTAAAAAATTTTAGAAAATAGTAACCCCACGCCCTCCAGTTCACCTAGGGGACCAATAGATTCCACAAAGAGTCCCGAATAATATCATTAAATATTTGTTTTTAATATCCTTCATGATATATTTTTTGTTCATGATTGGTTTAAAAGTGAAACTGAAACTGAACCTGATGCCTACTTAACAAAAATAGGCATTACCTGTACTGTACTCTGTAGGCTAGGCTAGCCTAGGGCTTTAGGCTAGGCCATAGCAAGCTGAGCATTGACTTCCTTTTAAGGCAGAGGCAATCCCCCCACTTACGATATCACACCGTTTTTCGGTAAATAATGACGCTGAGGTCGGTACCGATTTACCCCGGAATTTAACTGCATAGGCCTATAGCATGTATAGCTCACCTTTCTGTTTCCGTGCACAGTCATGCCGTGATGTAAAGCGTTGCGATCATCAAGCGTTGTCCATTCCATGGCATTAATATAAATCACTGCGGGAATCACCGGTGTCATTTACACAACTCACGACCACTACAAACTTACGTAATTTGTTTTTTGTATTCTCACTGATCCGTGCAGGTTTCCCACCGTGTTATTGCACTGGGGCGTCAGCCATTTGTTTGCTACGGGTCGACGAAATAGCCTCACCATGCGTCAAATTCTTTTAGATCAATAACTAAATACAAACGTACAATACGTTTGAAGAAATACAAGTAAGAGTCTGTGCACTCTCATGCATAAAGTCAACAGTCGTAGCTAGTCGTATTGACCACAGTGAAGGAACCGATAAAGGAACAGATAACACGGGTATCGAGGCTAGATGGAAATAGGCGCCTATTTTCCCTAGGGAAAATAGGCGTCTATTTCCCTGTGATTCTCTTTCGCTCTCTTTCTCGCAAATAGTAAACTATTTGTGGTTCTACGCTTAACCAATCAAGGAACATGAATATATTCATGAGGGATATCATCTTGAGTATATACTTCAGTAATATATTTAGTTTATGATTGGGTGAAGTGTGTCACATGTTAAAAATAACACTAATCATTGAGGATGTGTCGAAAAAAACTATTCACGTCCGTAAATAGTAACTTTAGGCAAGGATGATTCTTTTCCCTCGTAGCGCACGGTGCAGAGTTCATAAATCAGGAATTGTTGGGACATTTGATATGTACACGCTACAGAGAACTATTTACCATATGGCAGACATCAGAAAACGATTTAATGCGATCGAATAAGTAGGATGTCAACCCTATTTATTTTCTGACCTTTCGCAGACGACATATCGACATCCGAGGTCAACTCTACAAAATTACAACTTGATGAAAGAGTGATTTCCACAGTAAAAACGCCCGCGTTTTCTAAGCTGTCTGATGATGCGACGATTGGCAGATTTTATCAACAGTGCTTCTAGCGACCAATACAATAAGCAGATACAGTATAGACCTCGCTCGTGCGATTTTCAAACGAGGCAGTGAGTTGTAAGCTTGCCGGAATGTTCAGTTCACAGATGACATCACATGACAGTACCAGCCTCGATAACCGGGTCAGGTTTAGTGGAAGTTGGAACTCACTTTTAGTCATGATTATTTGCATTACCGTTTTCGGAAACTGTGGAATTTGACTTTGAAAAAAAAAAATCATGTGAAGATTTAAAGGGTGCTTTCGTGATTTCAGCACCTTTGTTATTCATTGATCAGTAGAATCCTGAGAAAAGCTTTATTCCCAACCTTGCCGATCCGATTTTGTGTATGAGCAATGCTCGTTCCCATGGTCCATAGGCATTGTGCGCTATTTCTGTCGTTTCGCACAGAAATAACAAAAATCAATTTCCTACAGATGCGACCAAATTTGCACGTAAGATTGGGCACACGTGGATTACTATAATGCTAACGGTTCAGATGATATAAAATCTCATATCTTTTAGGTAATGCGAGAGGCGAGGCTGTGGATCACTAAATGCCCCTTTTAAACTAGAAGTGTCATGAAATTTTTGGACGAAGAAATAGCCTCAGATGAAGACGTGTAGCCTAGGCTATGGGCTTTTTTAATATTTTAATTTATTAAATTTCTTTCAAACCAATCAATAACAATGAATATATTAATAAAGTATATAAAACAAATATATCTGCCTAAATTCGGGCGCTGGGTTAAAACTATGGCCTTGGACATCCATAGTACTATTTTGTTTCGGGGCTGCGCCCCTCAGCAAATATACTATGATGCTTAACCTCGGGCCCAGAGTTTTAACCCAAGCCTCTCATGCCAGGAATTTGTATACTAATTTTCATGATCCAATGCAAATATACCTACATTCCTACAAACTTGATGAGAGTTCTTGATCAAAGCCAATTAATGGTCAGCAAATGTGAAACTTAATCTTGTTGCACAGTCCCCCGGCCTATCCACTTGTTTTGAGGTGGACCCTGGGGACGAAGGACCGCTAATATCCGAAAATAGGCCGATTTTGGCACGAACCCCTGTTGGGTCATGGCCCCAAAGCACCCCCAAGATACCCCGCCCTCTGATTCAGCCATCATTCATTTGATACAATCTCTTCCTCTGCATACGTGTCATCATAAATGTGTGTTTACCATATGGTTGTCCCTTTGTATTTCCCCTCTGTATATTAACTCGGTGGAGAAGTCACCCAAGTCTTATACAAGACGAGATTGATGTGACTCAGAAGGAATGATCACCAAAGAAAATCTCCAGGGCTGGAGCATTAGAACTCAAGTATGATGTACACAGAGCTGTGAGTGTTCTCAGGTAAGAAAGAGAACAAATTTTTGATTTCCAGGTGGCCCATAGCTGAACCTATTGGGCAAGCTGAGTATATGTCAAAATGACACATTTTTTTTTTTTTTTTTTTTTTTAAGTGGTTATTTTTTTTTTTTTTTTTTTTTTTTTTTTTTTTTTTTTTTTTTTTGGAATTTTAATGACTGACAAGATGGAAAATCACTTTGGTCCTATTCTGATCCTGTTTGTTTATAAAATACAATACAACTGCATCACCCTACTGACATATTTGAATGTTAAGGTACACAATCACCCTACTGATATGATACAGTGATGGAGATGACCTGCCCTACTACTATGAATTCAATCATAGATGAAAACTCCCGTACTGTCAATCAGGTGCGGAACTTCAATAAAGTGGACCTAGCCCTTCTAAAAATGGTTCTTTTTTGCCTTTTGACCATCAATTCTCAAAAGTGGACTTTCCTGTCATTTTTTCTCTAGATTTTTGACATTTTTATCAAAAAAATCAGCAAAAAGTGATCTTTTTTTGACCCTTTGGTGGAATTTGGGGGGGGGGGGGGCACTGCTCCCCGCCCCTGCGTAGCCTGACTGACTCATCATAATAGGGCATACTAACTTCAACTTACAATAATATGGAGCACACCAATCAACCGACATGATACAATAGTAGGGGGGCACACCACCTAATACAAAATACAATAATAAGGGGCAAGACCTACAACGAACATGATACATTAAATGGGAGGCACCACCCCCTACTGAGACGATACTCTTAGTTCTTAGGTTAGTTTTGGGGTGATACGGATTATATCTAGTCAAGGAGTCTGGACGGGCGAGGGCTCACCCCGAGCCCACATCCAGAATCCGAGATCTAGATCTGGTCACCTCAAAACTCACCTAATAACGATTTTATCATACCCAAGCAGACAAAAGTAAGCACAAACATATAGACCTTAAGAAAAATTCGAAGGGTGGATTACAAACCAACGAATACTTTAACGGACTGTAGGCCTATTGTTTTAAGGTGACAAATTTTCAGCGAAAAGAATCTTTGAAAATAACGTCCCCTAAAATCATCTTTTTCTGAGCCACAAACAAAAATTATGATCCTATTCTAAAGTCTGTTTTGGTGTATGTGATAGCAAAAAAATTTTCTGCTGACATCTTGTTCCAACTCGTTCAACATTGCTCAAAATTGGCCAAATTAGAGCAGTGACTTACGTCAAATGACACCGAATATTTTTTGCATTTTTTTGTTGTCATGATCATGGTCACGCAGGGCGTATTTCTAACTGACATAGACGACGTTTAGACCGTGTGCTCCGAGGGGGTGATCTGGATATATCTAGTCAGTAGTTGATGCGATGATCCAATGAAAATCGAGGGATCTACATGAGGGTATGATAAAATAATATGGTGTCAGCCACTTTACTGACTGATAGAGTAGAAGGACACAACCATCCTACTGAACTCACCATAATTGGGTACAGCCACTTTACGGACATGATTATAGTAGAAGGGACACACCCATCCGACTGCCGAAATAAATAATAGGGGGACACTCAACACTGACATGATCATAATGGGGGACCAACTACCCACTGACATATAAATATGGGGTACACCAACACTACTGACATAATAGTAGGGTGGCAACCACCCTACTGATAAATACCGGGGTACAACCACCCTACTGATATAATACTGATAAACAATAGTAGGGGTACAAACCCCCCTACGGACATGATCAATGGTAGGGGTATCACCATCCTAAGCTGTATGATACAATGTGGGATACAACCACCCTACTGAATATACTACAATAGTAGGGGTACAACCCCCTATTGTATAATCAATAGTAGGGGTACAACCACCCTACTGACCAGTGATACAATAGTAGGGTAACAACCACCCTTATATAATCAATATAGGGGTACACCCACCCTACTGATATGATAAAAATAGTAAGGGTACAACATACTTCTACAGCAGGCGACCCAGGTCTTGATGACATTGGGGTGTGGGGACGTCTGATGAGTAAAATAGCTGATTTTGTATAATTGTTATGAACTCCTTGGGTGGGTATGCCTGGTGGACATGATATAATAAAAGGGCACAACCACCTTAATACAACAATAATTAGTGCACCTCAAGTAAAGTGGATCTTAATGCTAGGTCACTCCTTATGTGCACCTTTTTACCTGCAACAGGATTTTTTTTTTGCTTTAAATTGCTCCCTCAAATGACTGGGATGCTCCACAACTTAACCCCTACTATAGTCCATTCTCTACCTCCGTGCATGCGTGGACGTAATCACGTTGGTGCGTAGATTGATGGTCGCATCATGAAAACCGTGTGGCCGCGCTGGCCTTAAAGCGACTTTTACCACACGACACAAGACACATATCTTGGTGCGAGCGTAAAAGCTGATCGATTTACAACAGTCTCTCTCATTCTAATACCTAATTGCATATTAATTAACCATTTACTATTTTCTTGAGTTTCATTGACACTTTTGTGAACAACATATCTGGAGATCTGTAATTCACACATGGCGGAAACTTGGAGGGATGCGAGAATTACAGATTCTCGAACTGATTCATATACAACAGTACATTGTCCGGGTTATGGGACTTGTCCTGGGTAAGGGACATTGTCTGGGGGGTATGGGACATTGTCCTGGGATATGGGACATTTCCTGGGTATGGGACATTCTCCCTGGGGTATTGGACAATTTCCTGGGGGTATGGACATTGTCCTTGTTATAGGACCTTTTGTCTGGGGTAAGAGGACATGTCCTTGGATGGAACATTGTCCTGGATATGGGGACTTGTTCTTGAGGTATGGGACATTGTCTGGAAGGATAACATTGTCCTGGGTATGGGCATTGTCCCTGGGTATGGACATTGTCCTGGGATATGGGACATTGTCCTTGATATGGAATATTGTCCTTGGGATTGGGACATTGTCCTGGAGTATGGACATTGTCCTTGCTGTATGGACATTGTCCGTGGAGGAGATGGGACATTGTCCCGGTATGGACTTGTCCTGGGGATATGGGACATTGTCCTGGAGGTATGGGACCATCGTCCTGGAGGTATGAGACTTGTCCTGGGGTATGGGACTTGTTCTGGAGGTATGGGGAATTATCCTGGAGGTATGGTACATTGTCCTGGAGGTATGGGACATTGTTCTGGGGTATGTGACATTGTTCCTGGGTATGGGATATTCTTCTGGAGTATGGGACATTTTCCTGGGGTATTGGACATTGTCCTGGGTATGGGCCATTGCCCGGGGATATGGGATATTGTCCTGGGGTATGGGACATTGTCCCTTGGGTATAAGACATTGTTGTTCCTGTGTATGACAATGTCTCTGGGATTGGGACATTGTCCTGGGGAATGGGACTTGCCCTGGGTTAGGGGACATTAGTCCTGGGATATGGGACAGTGTCCCGGGGATATGGGACAGTGTCCCGGAGGTATGAGACATTGTCCCGGGGTCTGGGACGTTTTCTGGAGGTATGGGCATGTCCTGGGGTAGGACCATGTCCTGGTTAAAGAGAATTGTCCTGGGGTATGGGACGTTTTCTGAAGTTGGGACATTGTCCTGGATATGGGACATTGTTCTGGAGTATGGGATATTGCCCTAGGGATATGGGTCATTGTCCAGAGGTATGGGACGTGGTCCTGGAGGTATGGAACATTGTCCTGGGGATATGGGACATTGTCCGGAGGTATGGGGACATTGTCCTGGAGGTATGGGACCATTGTCCTGGAGGTATTGGAAATTGTCCGGTTTGGGACATTGTCCTGGGTATGCTATATTGTCGCTGGTTGTACATTGTCCTGAAGTATGGGACATGTCCTGGGATATGGGACTTGTTTTGGGGTATGGGGACATTGTCCTGGAGGTATGGGACATTGTTCCTGGAGGTATGGGACATTGTCCTGGAGGTATGGGAGCTTGTCCTGGAGGTATGGGACTTGGCCTGGAGTATGGAACATTTTCCTGGATTATGTGACATTGTCATGGTATTAGATTGTCCTGGGTATGGACATTGTCCTGAGTTTGGGACATTGTCCTGGGATCTGGGACATTGTTCTGGGGTATGGGACATGGGCCTGGAGGTATGTGACATTGTCCTGGAGGTATGGATCATTGTCCTGGAGGTATTGGACATTGTCATGGTTTGGGACATTGTCCTGGGGATATGGGACATTGTCCTGGGGAATGTTGAACTTGTCGCTGGAGTATGGGACATTGTCCTGGGGTATGGGACATGGTCCTGGGGTAAAGGACAATGACCTTGTTACCATGAATTATTTTTTACATTGTTTTATAGTTGTTATTGCTGACTCAAATACTTTTCAGGTTGAGCATGTTAACCAAAATAAGATTGTGCATCTTACAGACATGGTTCGAGAAGCACATCGGACGACCTATTTGGGACCGCCGTCCCTATTTTTTTGAATGAAACCATGTGTACTGATGGTTCTCAAGCCATCCTGAGGCCGTGCTGGATTTAAAGGTTTGACCGTGTTAGTGATCTATCTCGATAAAATTTTTCCAGAAGTCAAATATATCATTACAACGGTGCTGATTAAGATCTGAAATAAAAAAATGGGGGTCCCCGCCTTTGTTTTGTGAGTCTATAGCCAACCAAAAAAGATATGTTTTCAACTTTTTAAACCATCGCAAGTCTATGGGAAAAGTCAAAACTTGACTTTGGATCGCCCACAAAATAAACACGTCTCAAGAAAATTTTTGTAATTTCTAAATTATGTTGAGTCCCGATGTCGTCTTTAAAATTTTAATAAAAAATGAGGGTCACCGAATTACTTTTTCCATTACACACCGAAAACCACTGAAATTGGACACTTTTTGGTCGCCTTCCCTAAGCAGGAAGACACATAGGTATCACTTTTCCCACTGTAGTGTCTGTTGTTGATGATTCTGTTTTGATGTCCTGTTGATGTCGTTGTGAAAAAGGGTTAACATTTGCATGTATATCCACATATTTGATGGATTTACACCAAACTTGGGTCACAGTGCAACATGGCATCCCCCACTTGTTGATTGAGGTCAAGGTCACATACAAAGGTAAAGTCATGTTAGGTTAGTTGTAAAATGGGCTGAAAATGTCATTGACTCATATGAAGTTGAGTTCAATTTGAACCAACTTGAGTCATAGATGCACATGGGACCCTATTGGTTGATGAGGTCAAAGGTCACTGCCAAGGTCAAAGGTCATGTGAGGTCAATTTTAAATGGCTAAAGTGTCAATTGACCTATATGAAAATTTGAAGTTCAATTGGAACCACACTTGAATCAAGGTGCAACATGGGATCCCTCTTTGTTGATGAGTCAAAGTCACATAACAAGGTCAAAGGCCAATGTGAGTTCAAGTTGTAAAATGGGCGAAAATGTAAATTGACCTCATTTGAAAAAGTTTAAGTTCAATATGGAACCAAACTTGAATCATAGGTGTGCAACATTGGATCCGTCATTTGTTGATGGGGTCAAAGGTCACATATCAAGGTCAAAGGTCACATCAAGTCAAAGGTCATGTTAGGCCTATCATTCCCTAACCGCGACGTCAGGGCGACACAAGCGGTCCGAGGACCATGTATTTTTTCATTGGGCATCTTGTTGGGTGGCAAGAAAAAAACCGCGCCATATTTCGGCATGCAGCACAGCAGAACCAGGCGTAGAGATGGCGCTATTTTAATAAACCAAACAACGCACAGTTATTCTCGGTACCTGCGCATGATACCTTCGCAGCTCAACTAAAATTCTTCCATTTGTCAATTGGGCTCGCAAAACGAAATTGCCTGAAGGTGTAAAATCCATCTTGCCGGCGTAACCAAAATCAGCACATCAACCCCTTAAGAGTCACAGTGTCGACAGCTGCTGACAGGGCCCCTCTAATATTGCTCTCAGGGCCCCTCACTGGCCCCTCAGACATCCCAAAGTTGGCACTTAAGTGCGACATTACGTCGTCCTTCGCGACGCTAAGGTCCCCCACTTAAGCTGCTGACATATCCCCCCTTTTCCTTAAATCCCCACGGCTCCAGACAGCCTATAGTGACAAACTGTACTGTTTTGTCAGGTAATACCTTCACGATCATATGGCAGTGACATCTGGTTTGTTTTCCCTCACACTGCCTCTTCCAAAAACGGTGGTGTGTTGGAGAACAAACGTTACAACAGTCACATGGTACAGAGGAACGGGGAGCTCATCTTAATCAACCGGCACTTGTAAGATATCTTACATCATTTAAGGCAGATTTTTGTTTTGTTTTACCAGCTAATAAACAACCTCTTACTGGTGTGGACAGCAGTTGTATTTGTAGAAATGGTGATTTCTATATTAAGAGACACTGACACATTTTCACAAAAGAGGGAATTTCTTCAATTGCTCTCATATGATAGTCAAGGCCATTGAAAGAACAATCCTTTACACATAAATAACATACTCAAAACAGATAGGGACATTAAATAAGAGGTTAAAGACATCAAGGTAATTTGTAGGCTCACTTTTAAGTTTTTCTATAACTTTAATCAACAATTAAAATGTGTATATTACATAGAATATCATAGACTCATTCCTCATAGGATATTAAAACCACAAAGGTCACGGAAAGGTCAAACAGGGTGCATGCGACATGGGAAACATTCATACAGTGCGCGTTTTCTTGTGTTAACGCCAGTTCCGTCGTCTGCTGAATTAAATGTGCAGCGACATTAATATACAATCATTCTGTTTACCATAGGATGCTGATTTATCTTAAGGGATTTATTGGTATAAGTCTATCGGCAGCATATATAATGAAATATCCCTAAATATGACTTACCAGATGGTTTTCATGGTCCTTGAGTATTCCTTGTGTAAGAAACACCATTTCATGCTTAATTTTGAGCAGTAGACGATTTCATGAAAGCCAACATGTTTATTATTTACGCTATCCTTCTGCTGCAAGCCATGTTTAGTCTTCACACATTGAAAGATGATCGGTGTTAGTCAAGTTCGCCTGTATTAAAGACTATCTCGTTTACTTTTAACATGGAAATTAAAACCCAGATTTTAATTTAACTTTTCCTTTAAAAATAAAACGTTTCAAAAAATGGGCATACATTTGTGCCTAATATTTTATAAAATGAGCCTGGATTCTTGAGAAATATAGTTTTTAAAATAAAATTAGGAAACTCTTCAGCATACAAAGAAGCGCTACTCGGTACATTGAAAAGTACGAGATTGCTGAACCTCGCATTAGTGGGTTCGAACACTGATCTCTATACAATGGGATTGGAAACCTGGGCTTTGTAATTAAGGCCTTGGCCATATTGGTCATCCCAAAACCAAGCAGTTGGTTAGAGAGCCGGTCATTTATACAAAATTTGTTCCCATTGAATGTGGATAAGCGACATACAGACTACCGAAAATCAAGCCAATTCATGAGCTCATTGTATTTGTGGTATTTGATGGCATGTCTCTAAACGTGCACCCAGACTACACTTCTGTTTACCGTGGTATCGGGATGCTCTTGTGTTCTATCGACTCAAGATGTCCGCCGTTTCTCCATTCATCTAATATAAATGACTTTCTATGTAGCCAACCATTGTATAGAGAGATTCAGTTGTTAACAGATGCACTGCGATGAAACTATAAATATTATGCAATCCCTTTTAAAATTTCGCACTTTTCATGTATTTTTTAGTGTTTAGGGCCACAAAACCTTTGTTAGTCACAAAAATGATATCTAAAACCACCACCTCTTTACATTTTTTTCCTCAAATAACTGAGGTTTTAAAAAGTGTAGTTTTTTTTTTGCATAAAAATTTCAAACGAACTTCGCTCCTATCCTTTGTGTGCATAACGAAGTCCTAAGGATGAGGCTTGTGGCGAACTTGCTGAAGTCACGTCATATATTTTTCCTGGTGGCCTTTTTCTGTTTCGGTATTGCATGCTGCGTTGTAAATATCCCACAGGGAATAAACATGGTAGCTTCCATGGATTTGTTGTACAGTGTGTACATTTGTCGTAATAAATCTGGATTTTTTTCGCAAGGATACTCCAATGGCCATGAAAAACAATCTGGACACTTTTCTTTAGGGATATTTCATTTAATGTGCCCATAGATTCATACCAATCAATCACTTAATCATTTCAGGTGAGGGCTATGTAAATAAAGCTTAAAAACAATCCCTGCACAATATTGATTTTGAACAATCTTGAGGGCGCACTATTTTTCCAGTGTCTCTTTAATAAGATAGCAGCATCCTTTTGTTCAAAGGCTATTCATAGACAATTCTCATACATGCAATTACTTTTAAAATTCCAATTTAGCACGTAGCACTACACTGCGGCATGTTTTTTTCTGGCCCGCCT
>JAMKCH010007916.1:0-30103 GCA_023653785.1 Ophioderma brevispina | reverse complement strand
GCCTCACTGTAGGAATGTGGTCTTATATCAGTGCACTCTTGGTTTATAAAGTCGACGCTAAAATACTCACTCAAAATCCCCTAGCTCAACCCCTTAAGCTTAGCAACAAATAGCTTGTTTTACCCAATAGTAAACGATGGCATTTAAATACTGGCTAGAGATTAATGGCCTCTCGTGCCTATTTAACCCAGAAAAAAGGTATAAATGATTAAAATATTATTAAAAGAGATTCTGTATAACGAATTATATTAAAATGCCCAACATTACATGGCAAGGTAAATAAAACAAAATATCAAATAATTCAAAAGTAGAAAGGGCTGGAAGGCCCCAATGTAAATTGACAATTTCTTAGAAAAAAAAAATTAAGCTGGATATTATAATGCTTTAAACCTGCCTCTTGTGTATTTGAAAATTACTTTAAATTAATCTGTAGTACATATATCATTTGGTGTTGTAAAAATGTATACCAGGTCTGTATATTACCAACCCGTGAAGTAAGGGAGAGGTTTGGGTCACGGAAATATCCTTTAATCTCACAAGGGTTCGTCCCCCCCCCCCCATGATTTCATTATTCATAGCCGCCATTAGGGTTTTGGACCAAATTTCTTAGCTTTTGTGGATTTCAAACAAAAAGACGATTTATTTTTTAAATATTTGGAGCCTTAAAAGTCAACCTTACCAATAATCTTTCTATAAAACATGTGCATGGTTTGCTCTTGTGCTTAATGCTTCTGATGGACATTTTGTAAGGCACCTGAATAACTTCACGGCCGCCATCTTGGATTTTCAGCCAAAATTTTCCTTAATTTGCTAGTTTATTGCATTTTAAGACCGGGACATTTTTTCTTCCAAATTAAGACCACACAGTAATTCTATGACAATATCTTTCATATAATACAAACTTAACTGCGTGATCAAGCTGCTATGTACACGAAATCCCGTGACCAGTCAATACCAAACGTGTAGGAAAATACTATATACACAGGGATAAAAAAACCAATTTAAAGTAATAGACTGGTGTCTAGAAGTGGTAAAGGGAAATGTGATGACAGGCCGTTCCCCGCCAGATTCATGAAAATATTATAATATTAATTATGGTTATTTATTTGTTTTTTGGTGGTTTTGTAATTTGTCAATTAAAGGTACATTACGAGATTTCGCATGTTTCTATTTTATTTAATATGCTTCACTATAGATATCCTTAAAAAAAAACCAAAACAACGTAATATCAAGAACGTCGAGATTTCCATTGATGTTATCCGCATATGTTCATACCACAGGGTCCCGTAACCCATGTTTCTGACCATTACGAACAGAAAATACAAGATGTGTTATTTTGCAGAGGCACTCAAATCGGCCCACGTGGGATTAGCATAACATACAACACTAAGATTAGTAGTTTGATGATACAAAAATACTAGTTTGGTTAGGTAGCCTAAATTGGTAGACGATGATGTGATTACTTTAACCCCCTTTAAAGCAATAAACGCCACCTTTTTGCAGAGCGCCCCAATTTTCAAAATTGTATTTAGCACAGTTATTTGGTAAGTGTCTTTTTTTTTGGAAAACTGTTTACACCTGCGGACGACAATGCTCAAGAAATGCGTATTTATCATAAAATAAAGTGATTTGGTAATTAGAATGGGATACGAGATTGTACTTTACGGCCAGAGCTGGAAATGTTAAGTTTAGGTCCGTCTATGATGAAATAGTGCCACCTCAGAATAATGAACCTCTATAAATGACTTGCGAAACCCATTAAAAACACCAATGGATGAGCGTAGATACGGACATTGCTCTATTTCCCGGCTACTTTACATATTGTAAGGCCGTTTCCAGCAGCAGTTGAATCATTATCGGAGATCTTCGAATTTATTCTAATTACAAAATTCCTCGTTTGGGACACATAGACATTTTCGAGCTAACCTTACAAGGATAGTTTACTAGCCAGTTACCATGCAACCATGTAAAAATCGTCAAAAAGTTTTTGAAATTGGGGGGAGGGGCGCTATTCAAAAAAAAGGTGCTATTATTGGCTTTAAGCGCAAGCGTGTGGAAGTAAATTGTAATCACTCTCGCCTGTCTGAGGGTAAGCAGCCATATCTCGAAATAAAGGATCCCTATTTTGTGATAAACGCTTTGTTAACTTGAAAACAAAAACTAAACCCCAATAACGGTTCTTTTTAAATCTTGAAATAAGTTAATATAAATAAAAAAAATAAAAAAAATAAAACATTGTTAACATGTTATATTAGCCTTCCATTTTGTGAGTGAAAATATGATTTTGATTTCTCAATTTTATTGAGAACAGGTATTTTCAGGTAGGAAAGTATTGTTTATGTGAATAAAAAAAGGGAATTCCCTAGTGGTATATGAGAATACGCCTGTTGTTTACAAAAACTTTAAGGGGGGATAGATTGCACAAGAGGAGAAATGGAAATTCCCCAAGATGTAAATTTAGAAACTGAGTCAACTTGTTTATGCTTTGAGATCAAAACAGATTGCAAAATTAGATAATTCCCCATGATGTTATAAATGTGAGGTGATGCAATGTAGATGATGTAATTTATGTGAAATCTGATTTGGCAGTGCAAGGTTATGTTTATGCATGATGATGATGTAATGATTATTATTAGGAAAGGGAAATCTAGCTGTGAATAGTTAAATACTTCTCACTGGAAAGACTCGGGCCAGCAAGCCATCAGTAGTAACCAGGAGCTATATAGTATGGTTACAGCTAGTTTTGATCTGCAATGAGTGGCAGACCTGTACAGTACCTAGTGCCAGGATTTATAATAATTCCATGTAAGTGAAGTTGCTGTAATTATTCTACTGTCGTCTTTGAAGCAAAAAAAAAAAAAAAGTTCTGGGAATCCAAATAGGATTCCAAATTGTGGACAGATGGAAATCCAGGTGATTATCTTGGACTGATATACTGTGGAATATTAGTTCGTCGAGGGACTTCGCTCAACCTTGTCGGCTTGAAAAATGCTGGTTCAAAAGTTATCTTTCATGGACTGAAAGATTCCCATGGGACTATACCCTGAGTATTTTCTAAGTGTGGACTCTGCAATACTGTCTTTTTGGATCTTCGCTGTAAGGACATATCATCGTTGAACTGCAACTCTACTTTTAGTTGGAGATATAAATGAACTGGAAGAACTTTGTGCAAGATTAGAATTGTTAAGTGTAACTTTGAATTGTATAGATAATTGTGTTTTGGACATACCAAATTCTTGATCAATCTGATTAAAATCATTAAAACAGTGTTTTTATATAAAATTCAGATCACTTGTGCACAAGGCTCATTTGTTTGTGTTTAAAAGGTATTTCTGACATTTGACATCCATGAGACAAGATCAGCTTGTTGTCTCTAGATAAGGCGCGTTATTTGAGGTTCAGCTTAGGTTATTGCGCGCGAGTATTACTATACGCTTGCATCTTATTTACGTTGCGTTCGTGTATTGTTCTCACCGGTTCTTCGATTCCTTTCGTGGGTAACGGTAATAATAAAGATAGATTAAATATTACCTGTTATTAAAATTGTACTTAAGAATGATCATACATATATTGCTTTTAGCCCATGTCGTGTATCTGTAGAGTAATAGAAACTCATGCGATGATTATTTCTGAGGCCTCGTTGTTCTACTTAAAATAATGCTATCGCCCGTGCTTATATCACACTACAGATACACTCCAGACGCTAAAAACAATACCTTTACTCTATAATTCAAGGATTCCTCGCATTAGTAACGTTCCAAAAATGTATACTTCATAGGCCCTACTCCAATACCTAATATCAACAGCATAATTGAACGGGTGGGCGCAATAAAGTACTAGCCCAGATAAAGCATATGTTACTGGTTTTGAGATAAATGTTTTTTTGACCAAGTAAATGAAAAATCTGAATAGTAACTTATGAGTACATGAGTTCTTTAACATATATTGTGTTATGTTTGGATCATTCGTATATTTTTTAAATGTAAGCCAGTCACTTGTAAATTTGATTATTGGTACTCAATTGCGCCTTCGGTACAACAAATTATTTTGGTTTCGAGAAACACTAAATTAGTTGCCTATTTCTTTGAAAAAAAAAGGCCAAATCTACGGGTATTGGGTGTAAGGAACATATCTGTCAGAATAGCTATTGCGCGATCCAGAAATTGCATCTCATTCGGTGCCATTCCATCCGGGGAACTTGTACAGAGGTCATGTTTACAAAAAAATTTGTTGTTCGTTCGCGTCGCGAACGGTGGCATAAAACAATACAAAGTACCTTTTAACGCGAAGTTATCTTACAAAAATGTAGAAGAATATCTATGGAAAAAAACACAATTTCGGGCATGGTGTGAAATCACGACAAAACGTGGTATTTTTCGATCGGAACTGTGCCCTACTTGTCACCTCAAGTGACGGACGATTACACAACAACTATTAGGCAGAGAGTGCCGTCACAGATAGCGTACGTTTTATGGTCTTTTCGTTACGCTCCTAGCCCTGTGTTTTAGCCGACTTGAGGCTGGTAAAAGTTCCCGTATGGAAATGGCCACCGAATGAGAAGCATTTCGGGGATCGCGCAAATAGTATATTCCCAACGAGAATGAGTGTTTCTAGATAATCTAAGATACTGCGAGTAAATTGAGAGGCAAAAATGCTCGACATTTTTTTTAAAGCAGAACTTGATGTTTTTGCTGATGTTGTTATACATTTATCGATAAGCAAAATGAACTATATGGTGATTTTTTTGTCAAAGAAATTAAACAATAGCCTAAGTGTATTATATACAAATTATTCGAAACCAGTAACAAGTCGGTTGAAACAATATGGCGAATGTTTGCAATTTATTTAACCCACCCCTTCAATAATTGTGAACGCATTGTGAGGGTGGGGGTGGTAGGATATTTGGTAGTCTATGTGATGGTTTGTATTCGCTCATGCAAAGACAAACTAATGTACGATGTAATATATGTATATACCCTTTGGCCCTGGAATCAGCATGAAAAGTCCATTCAAATTGCTTCTGAACAAGCCTTGTCCTAGGTAAGAGGGTCGTAGATGGTTTCCCAAATAACTGCAGGGCATCTTAGGAACCAATGACTCATGTATTATAATCTATATAGACAGAATCTATCGGGGTAAAAAGGGTTAAGTATTATCAAGCTGTTAATTTGCACGGTGTCCTTCTATAAGTAGATATCATATTAACAAGGATTGTTGAAAATTTCTAGTGTTCCAATAAATGGGACATTATTTATGCCATATGCAAGCGACGTATACAGTTTTACTCAGTTTAATTAAAGGTGCAACGAGAGATTCTCAGGCATCTATATAATGTATCATATGTTGGAATTTCAGAAAGTTTATCCTGCATTTGGCTAAATGTTAAGATCGTTTATATATGCTCATATTTCAATAAAAAAATACACGTTGAATTTTGTATTTGCTCCAATACGAAATCAAATATTTCACAATCTTTGTACCATAGTTTAATTCTTTCAGATGGGGATGTTATTGATAGAAAGTTTTGCATCAGCGCAAAAATCAGGGTTTTTAATTTTTAGGGACACCTGATTTGTGAAATATCTCATTACACCTTTAACAAAAACACCATTTCATAGGTCATTTTTCATATTTATTTCACCATACATGTACAATTAGGCCAATGACCTATATTTTCCAAATAATATCCACTATCATGTACACATGAAAGTATCCTACATGTTTTGTATCGATTCACATTAAAGGTGCAACGAGAGATTTCACATATCAGGTGCTCTAAAAAATTGAAAGTACCGATTTTTGCCCTGATGTAAAGCTTTCCATCAATAATATCGCCATTTAAAAGAATTAGGCTGAGAAATGTTTCTTTGGTACAAACATTTTTAAATTTGTAATTTCGTATAGGAGCAAATACGAAATTCAGCCTAAGTTTGATATTGAAATATTAGCGAATCAATATACCCCTTGTCTCTATTTTAAGACATTTGTGTCAACCCCACAGGTAGGAAATCTATGAGAGTCAATCTATATGAAATTACTATTTGACACAATATTTGTGGGTTTGTCTTCAAAATCTCTCGTTGCACCTTTAAGAAATGCACAAAATACATAAATTGTCCACAAATGTGTAATGAGAAAATTTAAAAGAAAGTCGAATATGAGTAATTATATAATTAAATGATATGTTAAAGGGGCTTACCTGAAAAAAAGTTGGTTTTTTATATCATCCGAACCATTGGTCTAAGTTAGTATGTGTACCTAATCTTGATGCAATTTATAATTGATTTTGGAAGAAAATTCATAATTTTGTATTTTCTGTCCATAACGGGACAAAAATTACCACACCAATGGCCTATAGAGCAGTGTGATGCAAACATTGCGCATAACATCAAAACGCAAGTCAGAATCGACTGAAAACTGAAATATTGGAAATAAGTTGTCTCGGGGATATCTAGCGAAACATAATCAAAAAAATGAGGTGCTTAGAATCACGAAATGCACCTTTAAGTTGCAAAAAACCACAGAATTTCTTAGGCTTAATTCACGGTTTTAGGCAATTTCTTTCTCTTGTAAACCAGCACTAATTTGTATTCAGGTTTTGAGTAATCTTGCGTATTATGCTCTTGTGTATATGTTTATAAACAACGAAATTAATGACACATTAATTGATCTTTTTGAAAACTTTTATAGATGAAAGGGCCATGTAATGCTTAGTGCGACCATAAATTTCGGAATAACGTTATTCTCCTAAAATTTGAGAATGGTTATGGTTTGTTATATAGGATTAGTGGACTCCAGAGGACGTATTCGTAGTGATTTTAATAATTAACGGTGCAATCACTGATTTTTTTTCAACACAAGAACGCGTGTTCAAAGGTTTAACAATCTCAAAACTCTGTCGAAAAACTATTTTTTCAGCACTCAAAATAACGGTTATATTTTTTGTAGCGCTCCTGGAGGAGCCCTTATCCACTTACAGGCAGACTCCGAAATTTCGAAATAGTATTGTGTGTGTATAATTAAAAAATAGTAAACTAAACTAAAACTCACCTAAGATGCTCAAGCTCAATTCTAAGGTTTGAGATGACTCAGATTTTTGTTTTTGTTTTGATGAATTATACATTCATAACAGTATGTATAACATATAGTAAAACTAACAGTACCATAGGATATCCGGTGATACACAAAAATTGCGGATACTGTATTTATTACAAAGTTGTGATTGAGAACATCGATTTGAGTCTAGCATTTCGGATAGTTGATTATTTATGTATGTGAAAAAAAACACGATTTGTTAGAATTGAGGGCGCAATCCCCGGAAAATTTCGAGTCACAATTGCAATCAATGCTTAATGTAGCTCTTAGCTGGACAGAATTAGTAAAAGGGATTCGTAACTCCATTATATGAACTATAAAATCTTTTATCAACCTAAATTCCTGTAAAATCATCCAGAAAGCATCGAAAATATCATTTTTTAATTATCCAGAATCCAAAATGTGTACTTTTTGGGTTTTTTTCGAACTTAATAGAGAAAGTGGGTTACCTTTGTTCGTGGCATCAGCGTTCTTTTAACACACAAATAAGAGAATTTTTTTTTGGCAAAAAATTACCCACGATTTCTTTCTCAATTGATATTTTCGTTCAACAAACAAACAACGCATATAAATCCACTTCTGCTATGTATTTTAGCACGGAAAACTTATCAGAATCCAACCTCCTTCCCATGTAAGTCTTTCGAAGGCGACGATTTGCTATAATTGCGAGATTTCATCGTCTTTCTCGCTCTGTATATATTTTATAATTTGGGAAAAGGAGTCTGTGTGTTTTCCTTGAATTAAGAACAGTTTGAAAGCCCAATCGCTAATGGACAAGTCAAAGGGGCGATAAAAGACCCACCAATCTTTCACTTGCAGACCAATAAAATTGATTTCGAGGTAGATTTCCTTTTAGCAAACCATTAATGATAGATCGTCATGCCTGCTGAGTTCAAGTTGTCTTGAAAACATTGTCAAATATCGTTTACATAATCAGTTAATTTTAATGCGGCTATTACCTCAATAGCTTCATAAATTTACAAATTATCAACGTTCCATTTTATCACCGTACATGCATATCATAAGCCCGCTCGTTTCACTCAAGTACAATACAAATGACCACATAATGTCAATACATAATTCATCTAAATTTAGTTAAAAAATACATTTTCATGTGTGAAGTTGATTAAAATAACATTTTACTCCCATCTACTGCTACAAAACTGACTTCTTATTCATTTGCTCCTTCAGAGCTGCTGAATTCCTAAAACGCGGTAATTACGATGGCTGGGAAAAAATATAAGCCGATATGAAACTCCCCGAGTTGGTACATCTTAATCACTGACGTCAACAAGTCCGACTGTGGCAGACAAGACAAAGCAGGCTTGAAATTAAGCGTTCCTTGCCGATCCACACTCTTACTGCACTATCATGTGGCGGGAAAATATATCGATATTATTTTACACAATTTTGTGAAAAATGTCAAATTTGCGCCTTTATCGCCTTGTTCAAATTGAAGGCGAGAATTGTCTTAATAATCCTGACAATTTAGTACCGGAACAAATTATTCTAAGGGTTTATTTTTGTCTTTTCCTTTGGGATTAGGTGGAGTCTTGCAGGAAATAGCACAGTTTTCAAAAACGACAAACGAAACAGCAGCACTGGTTGCAAACTAGTATGTATATAACCTATCTGTAATGTGTGGACTTTATGTAGCTACGTAGTTTGTCCACAATCATGATGATTAAGACTGGCAATGTCGAATTGACCCTAGGTAAGAGAGGTTTCAACAAGGAGTTTCTCTTTTTCCATGTCGCTCTTCTCAGCCGATCAAATGATCAGACTCGTAACCAACGGATTTCATTTACAGATAATGTTTCAATTTTACCGAATCTATTTTGTGCTGACGTGATATGTCACCTTTGCTGCCTGCGACATATCATACAAACAAACACATACTCGTTTTGGTGCACTGAGAAAAGAGCGTGTCAAACCCCATGTGCGATCAAAGGACAAAGTTGGGAAAAAATACTAATTGTGATGAGGGAAACATACCACAATGAAACGTCAAAGCAGACCCATTAGTGAAATGGGCAACAACAAATATCTTCGTCAGTGCGGACGATATTCGATTGTCCAAAACGGACAATGGGAGGCAAAACAGAAAAATATAGAGACCCGTCGGAGAAGGATTTTTTTTTATTAAAGCAATAATAGCACATTTTTTGAAGAGCGCCCGCAAATTTTTAAAATTCGGGAGATTGTTACACGGTTGCATTGGTACTGGCTAGTAACTATCCTTGTGAATGGTTAAGCTAGAAAATATCTGTTCGCAAACGAAGAAATTTTGTCATTGGAATTAATATCGGAGATATCCGATATAATCATCGGCCTGCTGAAACGGCCTTCCAATGTGAAATAGCCGAGAAATAGCGCCGTGTACGTGTCTACCCTCATCTCGTGTTGTTTTATTGGTTCAGGCAAGTCAAGTTAGAGGTCATTTTCTTGGGGTGGCACTATTTTATCATGGACGGACATAGCCTTAGCATTTCAAGCTCTGCCAATAAAGTACGATCTGGGATCCCAATTTTAAATTACAAAACTACTACTCTGCAAAAAATATCAAATTTTGAAAATTGGCGGCGCTCTTAAAAAAATGTGCTGTTATTGCTTTAAGTGTTTTATTCCGTATCGGAATATAAAGCACCCGAAGATACAAGGGATTGTGCGGAGGTTATTACGTTAATTATGGCCAAATAAATAAACAGGGTTGTCCACAAAAATGGTTTGCCTTGTTGCAAGGAAAAAACCACCCTCGTTGGGAAGAATTGAACAAAATATAGAAAGTTGAAGGTATATTTACTCATGGGTCATAATGAAGTATTGGATTTTAATACAGTTTACAGTATCCGATTTGGTTGTTGCATTTCAGAGATATGGCTAATATTATAAGATTGGGGTGAAATACCAATTGTGCCACTTTTCAAAGAATTTTGCACCATTTTTTCTGGACACCCTGTATAATGAAACCTGATGACAGGTGATCAAACACGTGATGTATCCATCCATCTATCCACCCATCCATCCATCCATCCATCCATCCATCCATCCATCCATCCATCCATCCTCATACCTTCCAACCATCCTTCCACTCCTCCCTTCCTCGGACATCCTTTTATCCAATAATCTGTCAATAATTACTGGATCAGTCAGAGTGATCAATTGTTTGATTGATCAATCGATCATACCAAATTCAATCACTCAGCAATAATCCATCGCTTCATAGAAGCCGCCGTGTTCAAGTTACGTTTCCAAGTCATGAGACTTCTGTACTTTTGATCATAAATCCTTTGATATTTGTGTAACGAATATTTTACTTTTTCCTTAAAGCTTTACTGATTTAAATCAACGTTATCACGGTTTTCAACTGTGAGTGTTATAACTTAAACCCATTTAATAGAAATCGGACGTCACTGGCCCGTTTACATCTAGTTTGTCATTGTATAAAAACCGTCTAGAAGTAGGGGATTTTCATTAAACGCTAGTAAAGTCAAAGGACCTTTTATAATAACAAATATATCCTCAAGCACTCGCTTTGAGAGACTACTTTGCCTCATCTAATTCAATGCCGTTTAGTAGTCTAAGTGCTTAACTATGGTCTCATTAAATAGAAATCATGCGTTTTGAACCTCTTTCCTGCTGGTTTGGATTTACATTTGGCGAGTGTCTATGAGTGAGAGGATTTAATAAAAGGTGGACAAAGTTTGAGGCCGTACAACTCTCCCGATAACAAAGGTAGTTCCAAGTACAAGACAGGCTGGAAGACGTAGGTACCGTGGTTTCTTTTACAATTCACTTTCACACTATTGAGATTGGGCAAAAAGAGAACTTCCACAAGATCTCAAGTATTTCCCTTATAGAACCTCTCTACACATGACCCCGCAGAGCTACGTCGCGTTGTGTAGAGAGGGCAATCTCTGTACTGCATATAAATAAATGAAAGTCAGTTAATATGGTAACTTGCTCAGAAAGAATCAGAACAAATCAGCGAGAGAGTATAAAGTTTTCTCATTGATGGGTATATTGCTTAAAGGGACACAAGGGCATTTCAACCCCCAATTACATTACAACATGAAGTGAATAAGCCGAACGCAACGTCTTTAGGGATGCATAATTATTTACGCCCGGGCGTGGAGGAGTTGGGGGGATAGGAGGGTATATGAAAACATTTTGTAGGCGAGAGGGGGACATTAATGTTGAACAAGGAGAGAGAGAGAGAGAGAGAGAGAGAGAGAGAGAGGGAGGACATTTAGAATCAGGGGGAATGCGAAATTTACTCAATATGCTAATTGCAGCACACAATGCAAGCAAGTGTAAACCTAGTTTGTGGTATTCTTTTCATTTTTTTTATCTTACCCTGAATGTTTGCGGTGGGTGTTCCACAACCAATTAGTTGCAAATGTAGTGGAATTGAGATCCAAAGAAAATATCCTTGTGTCCCATTTTTAAAAACACCTGCATCTATTGAACGCGGCGATGCAAAACAGGTTTCGGTCATATTATATTCATTAAGTGGGCAATGGTTCTTGTTCAGATGCAGTGGGTTGATGTGGTAATCACTCAAGAAATAGTTCAATTTTATATTAGAAAAATTAATTTTTTAGGTTTTTTCTTTTTTTAAAAATTCTTTGTTTTTTCTTCAAAAAGATTTATTCCTTTCCCTTGCGCAAAAAAAAATCCCATACATATGAATTGTAACAAAGCTAATTAACTCTAACGCCAGACCTGTTTCGGAAGGGAGTGAAGGATGACGGAAGGAAGAGGGAAGAGAAGAAGAAAAGTCGTAAATTCGGGTCGGTCACGCACCAGGGAAGGAGATACCACGATGACCAGAGATACCACGATACGACGGTCTTGCTGGTCCGGCCATATGTGTCTTCGTTTGATGACACAATTGCTACATCCTGGACTTTTTTTCTCAATCACTGCTGTGAGATTTTGCCAGATTCGGTGGTATCAGGGTTAACCTATTTGAAGACTTGGCCTGGTGCTAGAGTGAAGGTGTAAGGGAACCGGGAGTCTACGGTAGAGTCTTCACGATTGGTACACAAGGTCGCCCTTAATGATTGTCAATGGAGTAGACACTGGGCAGTGGAGACGCTACCTTTGGAAGATCAAAAAAGCGTTTTGACGTGTTTGTTAAGATGTTTCCAAGAAAAGATTTCCAAACCTTTCTCAAGACTGCACGGAGTTAGCCTGAAATCTTTTATAAAGGGATCAAATGCTCAGAGTGTAAAGCTTTATTCCATAAAAGAGTATATATTTTGCTCTAATCTAACTCATGAATAGCTTACACCATACACCAAATGTTTTAAAATATCTGTGCTCGCAGGGTTTGGGATATACTTCAGTTTATAAAAAAAAAAAAAAATATTTAGCTGACGCTATGTTCAATGTCAATAAAAGTCAAGCTTTTTTCTCTCATACCATGATTTAAACATTGTACCAAAAAAAATCAGGTGGAAATATTTCACCAAATTGTCAAAAAGCAATCTTAATCAAATTATCAAAACAAATTAAAAGTTGATTATATTTGGAATCAGCAAACACAAATTGTTAAGATCGATTATCTACAGACTATCCCTAATATAAACTAAATATTGCTTGTCCTGGGGGAAGCGTTCAAAATTAAGGGAAATTATGACCCACTCATAACTCCGACTTACATAAACAACGTTGGGATTTGTTATCATCCGAACCTTAACCACCACTTAAGTATTTCAGAAGAAATTCGACATTTTGTAATTTCTGTCTGTAAATCCATAGAAACGGGTCTCACTATAACAACTCTCTGAGGCATATTCCTACGTATACCCAAAGCAAACATGCGAACCATGTCGTCACCACTCTTCCAAAACAGAAATTTTGGGTACAACGTTAGTAAAATCCTTGGGTTATTTATGTCCGAATGACCGAATGAGACTCCAGGCTATTATATCCTCTTGTTCACGTATACGACTCTTGTGTAACTTAATGGAATAACATTGTGTGCATTATTAAACAGACCTATCTATCTTTATTGTAAAATCACATAAAACTAATAAATTATGAGTTTAATAGTGATACCTTCTTTTTTCTTGAAAATTTGACATTTTCAAGAGCTTGTTAATAGCGAGACCCAGCTGTGTCCGTAGTTCTCAATCTTGCAAAACTCTAACAACATTTTCACATACCTTTGCATTGTGAATCACCTCGTTAAAACAGAAGGTGTCACAAATACGTTACAAAGAACAGGGTGTCCCAAAACAGTAGGGAGGAGGTAAGCACTTGAAATGACATTCAAAATGAAATAAAGTGATTCTAACATTCTGGAAAATTCAATCAAAAAGTAAAATGTTGGATTGTACGTACCGGCTCTACACTCTTAAAATACCCTTTGACTAGGTACCGAGTAAAGTATTACGAGGTTTTTAAGTCAAATTTGACTGGATTTATCGTAAATTTGACCAGACTCTTTTCAAACTTGACTATTAAGGTCAAAATTTTCAAGAGTTTAGATAGGCAGCAGGACTTCTCTTTAAATTTTTTTATTATTGGTCTCTTTATGCTTCTTAGAGTATGATGAAATCGTTCTCGTAGTGAGATTACTAACATTTGTTAGGCAAACAAATAAGAAGAAAAAGAAGACCAGAAGAAGAAAAAGATAAATAGAAGAGAGAACAGAAAACGGAAAAAGGAACATTAAAAAGGAAAAAAGGAAAGAACAAGAGTAGGAAAAGAGAAAAAAAGAAAAGAAGAAAAAGGAAGATTAAGAGAATCAAAGGAGAGAAGAAAAAGGATTCGAAGAACAACGATGAGAAGAAAAGGGGAAGAGAAAGAAGAAAAAAGAAAAAGAGAAGAAAAAACATTGAAAAAAAGGACAAGAGGAAAACAAAGTAGGTATGAGACTAGCGCATCGTACACTGGAACGAGTACATATACAAACAATCTAGTACGCGAGATTATTACTGATGCTTACCCGGATTTCTTAACATATTATATTTCAAAGTGGAGAAAGAAACATGCATCGCATACTAGCACATTGAGAACAATTTCTTTAACATGGACATACACAAGATGCCTAAGCGTGAACGCCCCTGGAAAAATTCTGGGTAGGGAATTGAACCCCAGACCCTTCGCACACAGGGCGAACGCTCTAACCACTAAGTCACACAGGCCGCCCTGATAAACGCGTTAACTCTTAGGCATGTTGTGTATGTCCTTGTTAAAAAATTGTTCTCAATGTTCTAGTATGCGATGCGTGCTTCTTTCTCCACTGTGAAACAAGAAGAAAAAACAAGAGAAGAAAAGATGAGAAAAAAGATAAGAAAAAAAGGGAAAGAAAGAGAAAAAGGAGAGTAGAAGAAATCAAAGAAGAGAAGAGAAGAGAAGAAAAAGGATGAGAAGAAAAAGGACAAGAATGAAAATGAAAAGACAAAAGAAAAGAAACATAAGAAGAACATAAAGAAAAGACGATAAGTATAAGAAAAAGAAAACTTAAGAAAAGAAGCAAAGCAATAGAAAGAGAAGATGAAGAGCAATACGGAAGAAAAGAAGAAAACAGAGGATAAGAAGAAAAGCAACAAAATGGCTAAAAAAGTCTCATTGAAAAGGTAAATTAGGATTCAATTGTTACATGATTTCAAAATTCTTTTTTTAAAATCCAAACTTACAAAACTGGGAGGAATGTAGCATTCTCACAAAGGAAAATTATAAAAGTGCCAGATGGATTCAAGAAGCCATCTGGATAAGTAGAAAAGGTGGTCTAGACCACAGGAAGAACTTGACGAATGCAGACGAGGGGGCGTACCAACTTAGTCATCTTTATGATCAGCTGATTCAGAGGACGTCATCACACCATGACGTGACCAAGTCATCTCAAGGATTAGCTGCCATATCAGTTTGAGAAAGCTTCCTGTTAGGAAGCGAAACGTCACTACTTAAAAAAGTAAGTTTGTTTAAAAAAAAAGAACTTTGAAAATCGGCTAAAAAGTCGTTATGCGTATTTTGTGGAGGGAGCCCCATGCACGTAAAACCTCGATATAGGTTGCTTTACTTCACCTTCGAATTTCCAAACGAACAGCACGTGCAAAATTTCATTTTTATGCCTGCAAACAGTCACAAAAGGTGTGTTTGTCAGTATTATTGCTGTGTTGTCCAATACATAAGGATGGTTCAAATAACAGCGTGTTATAAAGCCATGTCATAAAATCAAATTTATTCAGGGAGGAAGGAATTATTACAGAAAAATATTTTTTATTTGATTAAAGGTGCTTGTTCCGATTTATGTCTAATGTGTTCTCTACATGATATGACAGCCTGGAACTTGCATATACGTCCAATCAAGTTCCGTGGGAAACAAACTTGCGGTTTTGATGGTAGAAGCAATAATGCATACTGCAAAGCCCTATTCAATATTGTGCTAATATTGATGGTTAACCACTAATTCGGCGGGTTTTTTTTGTTTATATCTTGGGAATGAAATGGATTTGAGGACTCAAATTTCAGGACGACAATGAGAAAAATACGGACTTTCATCTGATATCAAAATGGATACTACTTCCGGGTAAATGGGGGGGGGGGGGGCTCAAAGACGATCGGAACACGCAACTTAAACCATGAGTTTTACGTTGTGTCATGTTTCAAATCGTGGCATTATGTCATCTTACGCCGTGGGGTCTTTAATAGCAAAATGTATTTGGGTGGGTGAAAAAAATGTAAACAAAAAACAAAACAAAAACAAGAAACAAAGAATACATCAGAGAAAAATGTCCAAAGTGAGCGTTTGGGACACCATTGTAACGCTGAAGACGGTTTTAAATTCAAATGGTGGAGGAAATGATTTAACGGGACTTTAATGATATTTTTGATATAATAAAAAACACATCTCGTTCAGCCATTTTCTAATAGTAGAAAATAATTCTAGAGTGACGGTCATGCGCACTTTTATGGCGAAATCAGTTTATAAAAAATCAACTTTAATGGCAGTTGATATCATATTCTTAATCCAGCTTCCACCAGGCATGGCTTTGGCACAGATTTTGAAGGTACACTACCAGTGTCTTGCTTTTTGAATTTACATACCATTGCTAATGATCGGAAAGCAATATGCCTGTTATATTTAAATATTTTCTCGTACAACAGAGTTTAGGTACCACTTCTAGTGTCCAAGTGGATTGGCCATTGATAAGCAAATATTATTTCATATGAACTTTGCTCACATAAACATGGACCAAAGGAATATCCACGCAAACAACAAAAACTTTAAAAATTAATTTCACCCCCCATAATTTGATATTCCACAGCACATCTGTTATAATAGGTTACTCGTAATTGCGGCCCAAATGGTGCTTCTACAAATCCTCTAATCAGACCAAGTGTATGGCTTTAGATAAGTATATGAATTAATGATTTTAACAAGGTCGGCGGAGAAAGGAAATGGTTCCTTAATTGAATATATTACATATACTTTAAGGTAAAATTGTGTTTTGGTTGCCTCCATGGAAAACGTGCATCTGTGCTGTGTTCATGCCAAGCTTAGGATATCAATGTTACAGCAAGTTACAGGTATTGTCTCCAGGGAATTAAAGCGTAGTCATCGGTATGTCTCGCTTTAAAAAAAAACTCCATGGACATGGCTTGTATCTTGGTCATGCCTTACAAGATAATGGAATAAAGCTGCCTCACCCGTGTATTATCTCACTTTAACCTGGAACACAATGTCTGTGTATCATGCCAACTCACTATGAGTTACAATAAGCTTCATCTACAAGGACACAGTTCAGTGGTTGTAATTGGACGTTACATTGACACGAATGACCTGTGTATATGGGTATCATATATAATACCCATAAAAAACCAGGGATGTATTTTCCTAAAACATTCTGAATGAAAGCTACTGAACTGTGCCAAGGGAATTGAGATTTTGACTGCTCATAGTGGACTTTACAGGGCTTCTATTTTTGTTTATTTATTTATTATGTTTTAATTTTTATTTATTTATTTATTATTTTGATTTATTTATGCATTATTCACGTATTTTTTTTGTAATATTGTCTTGTAACAACACCTTCTTAAGTATGCTTTATTATTGAAAGGTTCAACATTTAATTAACAAATAGCAAAAATGATGATGAAAGTTAATTTCCCTGAAGAATATTAACCTTTATGAGATTATGGGTGTTTTTCCAGAAATTCATTGAAATCTCTGAGAAAAACCAGCAAATTGAAACATTTGTGCAGAGCCTCCACAAAACACTTACGCTATACAATACTCTCCAAAAAAACGGTAAGTTGAATGCAGAATGTGTGATCTATTTGATATAAAATTCTCGATATTTTATCATTGACGCTGTTGAAAAGGACTGGCTTACTATTTTTAGTTATCTATGTGAGAGACATAAGTTGAAACACCCTGTAAATGTTAGGCACAGAAGACTATGTAATGTTACTATCCGAACTACATCACTGTGTATTCGGTTTCTGGTCGTGTCTTTAATCAGGGGTTTTAAAGTGTGTATAATCTGCATATTGACGGGCTTGGGTGTAAATTTGAGCTGCACGACCGGGAAGCAACAAACTGGCGAAGATTTTGTCTTATTTGCTGTTGCACCATACTATGTCTTTCAAGGTTTGTAGAGCATTCAGGGTTGGCTAAAATAAACATGAACAATATACAAGAACGCTAAAAACAAGGAAGGATTTTTTAAGGAAAGGAAGACTAAAAAGGAATGAAGAGTAAAATGATTTAGGTGGCGCCTGGGGGAAGGGGCGCATGGGGGACATGCCCAGGGAATTTCGTTCCCCAGTTACCACCTAGGGAAAAATCTGGAGGAAAAAAATACGCAAAAATAACCATTTTAGTGACAAATGTTTGCACAATTTCAGAATAGCTCCCTTTGAAATTTTCTTCGTCTCTCACCTTTTTTTCTGGTGCCTCAACTGTAAGAAAATAATTCAAAGTTAACATATTATGAGCGTATTTATCGCGAAATTGGAAGCAAATAAGGGTGAGGGAAAGACAAAAAAGACAGGATAATAGAAATGAGGAAAGGAAAAACATGGAAGGGAAAAATGGGGCAAAGAGTGGAATACGTTGAAAAGAAATAAATCTAAAGAATAGGGGTCAAGAGAAAACGAAGCGTACAATGAGGAAAAGAAAATATCCCAAAGTAATATAACTTTTACAAAGGAGATACCCTAAAGCGAAGACAGAAACAAGAAACAGGGAAACGAAAAAAAAAAATAAAACGGAAAGAGGAGGGAAATGAACAAGGTAATGTAAAATGAAAGGAAACAAATAAAGGGTTAACCCTCGTCTTACCAAGGGGGGGGGGGGTGGTTACCACCCCTAGTGAGCTTCGCTCGGGTGCGCTAAAATGGCAAAACTTTCGCAAAAAGATTCTAGGTAATCGTTCTCTCATCCTTTCCGGTCATTTAAGCGAAAAAAAATGTGAAGGTAGCCCCTTGCACCGGGGTTAGGGTAGGCCGTCATAGTCGAAGGGCAAGGGGGGGGGTAGTTGCCACCCAAGGATATTTAATGGTGTATTTTTGAAAATATTATGCACAGTATGGCTCTGAAGCTCTATGGTTATGTAAAACTAGCCAATTGGCATCATTTAGAGCTGAAAACCGCATGAAAATCCGATATTCTAATTAGCGCAAAATTGGATTTTCGCCTATTTTCTGTGGAAAATGCCAATTTTGCCAAATCACGTACTTGATGACGTCAGTGTGACGCCATACTAGGTATGTTGGTACTTATTTTGGTATCACTGGAAAGAGGAGGACCATAGCTATCCACTGGTATCAACATCATAAGCATCGGGTACTTTATACCGAATTCTCGAGGGGGTGGTAAACCCTTGGTAAACCGTGTTACAAAAAAAGGCTAGGTAGGACGAGGGTTAAAAAGTGAATGTAAAAAACAAACAAATATATATGACAGAATGGAAAGAAGTCTATGAGAGATTTTAGTGAAGAAACATTAACCATTTTTCGCCCCCACCCACGACCCCCATACTTCCAACTTAGCCACCATAGTGTCAAACCCTCTTGTCTTGTCATGGCTGTTAGGACATTTTTCCATCGATATTTTCCAAATATCTGTCAATTATGTTTATCAGAGACAGGAGAAGTTGTTACTGATTTCCGGCAATTTAAGACAGACGACATTTCATGTTTCAGAGGCCACTCGGCATATACTGTTAGTATTTGGACATTGGCATGTGCAAAGCTGTGTATCAAACGACTAATAAAGCCATGCTTTATCAGAATTTTACCGCGGCCTCTCGCGTCTACGTCAAATACTTTCAAAATATTAAATTGCATTTGACAGTCAAATTGTTAAGCTAAGTAACATTTGCTGTTTGCAATCCTATATTATACAATCTTAGCACAGCTTTTGTGTGTGTGTGTCTTTCACGCCATTTATTTTCCCCCTTGAATGATGAAATGGTAACGGAAGTATCGTGGGACAATGAATGATTAAAACATAACTCGACATAACCTGTGTAAAGTCGTAATATTTTATTCTACACTAATATTATTGTTATCATTAAAATAAATAACGCTATCAATCAAAAACTTTATTGGGCCAATATATTCATCACCGGTGACCTAGTTAAAACACAGAGTTTTGTGTTACAATGGGTTGACGTGTTTTTCGTCATAACTTGGTAAGTATTGGTCTTAAACATATAAAAGTGCACGTTTCTAGAAGGGAAATGATGCAAAAAGTAAAGAAATGGGGCCAAATTTTAATGAATTTATAAAGAAAGTTAGAGAGTTATAAAGAAAGTCCTCAAACTCATTATAAACACAACACAAAAAATAAATCCGCTCCTAATTTCGTATGTAGGAAGTTTGTCAAAGTCATGACTATAATAATATTTCTATGAATGGTGGTTCACTTTTGTGTGAAAATTAGAGGCATCCGTTACTTCTCGGCTGAATGAGCGCAGATATCCCTAACGTCCCTAGAGGAAAATCTGACAATCACCGCAAAAAGTGAGGTAGCGATATTTTCATTGTCAGATTTAGGAGCAATTTCCACTAATCCGAGGCAGGGTCCGCTCCGTGATTTTTGTCAGGTGCGTTTGAAGCGATTAAGGGACGTAAGGGATATAGCTTTAACACATACATTTTTAGGCTGGTATTCTGAAAGGGAGACTAACTTTAGACCTGGGTTTAAACCAGGGTTAGTCCTACAAGAGTGGACCTTTTTTCTTTCAAAATGCTGTGAAAGTTAAACGGGTGAGAAAATTCCTCATGGATGGGCCAGAACGGCCCATGCATGAGGAATTTTCTCACCTGTTACATTTAACTTTCACAGTATTTTGAAAGGAAAAAAGGTCCGCTCATGTAGGACTAACCCTGATTTAAACCCAGGTCTAAAGTCAATCTCCCTTTCAGAATACCAGCCATATTTTTTTAAATTTTTGACAGCTTGAGACCGGCAGATGAGGACGTTTTCCCAATTTTGAATATTTTCTTATTCTAAATCTGTACTCGTTATTTAAACAATCTGTTATTACTTTTAAAAATTACATGGTGCAAATCTCTAGATTTAGATATAAACGTAAACGATAAGAAAATTTTTCTAGATATTTGTCCCAATATAATAGTAATAACAATAACAATAATAATAATAATAATAATAATTGTCACTTATAAAACGCTACAACAAAGTATCTAAGCTCTGTACATAATCACACAAACACAAAACATAAAGTTTCTTAATCTATAAATTAAATGAAATATAAACTAAATATAAACCTAATTATTTTAACATTTCAATTATTAAAAAAGAAAGAATGAAGTTTAGCATATGACCAATATGCCACCCAAACTAACTCACTCTGATAAAAAAAAGTATGTCTTCAGTCTAGTTTTAAAAGTGGAAAAAGTTGGTGCAAAATCATCATTTTTTGAAGATACAAAGTTACTTGATACCAACAATGTTCGAATGTCACGTGTTTTGATGATTATCTTTTAAAACTATGAGGATAATCAAATCTGACAATTGTTTTCGAACTCTTTGCATTCTAAAATGCGTACATTACTTGTCCAAGACCAATTGTGAACAAGTTAAGACAAGAAAAACCTTTCATCTTGGTTTAAGGTAGGACTCTCCCGCTTAAAACTAGGTCACAGGTAATAATGCATTAGCCACTAAAAAAATATGGAAGATCCTTGTGTTTTGACGATTGCCTTTAAATTGCGAAAGTGATCGAATTTTGTTGTGACTCCTTTGTCATTATTTCTTTCTACAAATGTGTGCTTTTATATATCCCAAGCCAAATATTGACAAAATTTATCCCAACAAGCTTTCCTTTCAAAACCATTTAAGAAACAATTCCCCTGGAGGCAGGTCTGCTGTGTGGATCATCTGTAATAATTTGTTTTATTTTTCGTTTAAAAAGTACGGCAATTATTATTATTTGAGAATGACATGGACTTTGCCGAAATCGGAAGTTATTCAGGGAAGGTCTTTAAAAGTTGAATTACGGTAGAAAAAAACTATTTTATTTATGTATTAAAGCAAAGCAAGAGGATAGATGTCTGCATGCGTTCGAGTAAATAAATTAACGCTATGAGAGATTAAAGCCACTATCATTCATTTTCATGAAATTTCATGAAGAATGTAAACAAACAATGCCTTCAATGCCCTGTAATTTTTTTTAATTATTATATTGGAAAGTGACCTGCAGGTATAGAAGCTACGAACAACACACATTTTTCAATACGGGCGATTTTTGTGAAAAAATATGTCGGGATCCCGACATTTATGACGTAATGATGTAAAAAAATTGCAGTTTTATGATAACTTTATCGGGCTCTAATGTTAAATTTCACGAAAATCGTGTAATTAATTGTGTATATGAGGCGACACTAGCAATTTTTAGACTCAATGTGTATTTTAAATCTTGGCCATTAAAGTGGTTTTAAAGTAATGATTAGACAACGTCGTTATTCGTGTCCTTGGCTACAACTTGTTGCTCCGTCTTTCAACCTGGTTAAATATGTACCTCAACTGTAATGCCAATATCTAGACAAACCCTGCACAAGGTGCCCCATTACTCTAGCTCCTAGTCACCCGACGCCAGCTGTGCTCTCATCAACTAAATTTGTGTTTACTTTGTTTCGCACTATTTGACATCGTGACTTTAACATTACAAGCTCCTCCCGCGCGCGACGTTCGTCTTAAGCTTAAGACACTAATTTTGCTCTAACTACCAATAAAGAGTATGGATTAACGTTAATCAAACCAAACTATAATTCTAGAATTCTCTATTCTATTCTAACTTCAAATCCAATTTACATTAAAGCTTAACGGTGCAACAAGTTACATTAAAGCTTAAAGGTGCAACGAGAGATTTTGAGATATTGTGTCATAATAGTAATTTCATATAGATTAGACACTCAATAGATTTCTTACCATGTTTTTGGTTACAGAAATGTCTTAAAGAGAGAAAAAAGGTGATTTGATTTTCTTATATTTCAATATACAACATAGGCTGAATTTCGTATTTGCTCCTATACGAAATTAGAAATTTCACAATTTTGTACCAAAGAAACATTTCTCAGCTGAATCCTTTCAGATGGGGATGGAAAGCTTTACATCAGGGCAAAAAATCGGTACTTTTTAGGGACACCTGATATGTGAAATCTCTCGTTGCACCTTTAATCCAACCACATCAAAACAAAACATGTACGTACTTATACGAAATATTTTCTCCTTACTAGCTTAAGGGGGTGGTGGCAAAATTCAAAACGTTCAGCTTTCCATTGCTTTTTGTTTTAATTCATAAGGAACCATCCGTTCTCATTTTATGATCAATTTAAGTAAGTGTGTACTAATACAATCGATCAACTTTGTACACATTTGTGTGCGGTAAAATGCTCACCCTGTAATATTTAAGCAAAAGTACTTTTTATTTTTTTATTTCCATATATAACAAACTTGACTGTCTTAAATTGCCAAATTGCCTGTTGATCATCCCGTATTTGCAACAAAATACACTCAAATTTGTAAATAAATTATGTTTTAAATTAATGGACAAATATATTTAAGATATGTTGTAAATTATTTTTTCTAAACTTTATTATTTTGAAAACGTTTCGCTCAATACATCAAAATGATAAAAATTGGATTTTGAACTCTTCCTGGTTGTCATGACAACAATATAAACAATCGGGCTCCAAAGTGCCCTCCGTATTTTTCTTCTACAAATATCACACAATGTTGCTATCAGTTGATTTTTTGTTTGGTAGTTATGATTGTTTAAGTGGTCAGCCAATCATAGGCCTACGTTGTTACCCATGGCAACCAGAACAATATTTCACATATTTAAAAAAAAATTAAATATGGGCTTTAATATGATATATGATACAAACATGTCATCATTTGGAAAAAAGTAAGTAAATTAATCACAGATTTCAAGGCTGAATCCCCCTTTGCACCTAAAGTTATTTGAGCATACCCATTACAAACATGAAAATGCTAATTAAATAGCTGTAATCATAAATTCTTGACCAAGTGTATTATAATCATTGTATGAAACCAGTTACAGATGACCTTAGTTCTAAACAAGTTCTGTTTTGTAGTAAATTCTAAAATTGTTCCTATAATGTTAAGAATCTAATATCTATATAGAAGAGCACCCTCACTTGGTGCCCCATTACACTTGCTCGAAGTCACTCCATGCCAGCTGTGATCTTATCAACCAAATTTCTGTTTACTTTGCTCCATAGTATGTGACATAAAGTGACTCGAACATTATCTGTGGAAACAAACAAACCATATAGTTACAGATGTACGCACATTTTGTAGAGAGAAGGTTACAAAAATACAAGAGGCCGGTTATTCTTGTTCTATACCTACTTACAACTAATATTAACCAGGATTGGAGGCGTCTACCTCAACTCTTTGTTAGGGTCGCTCGGTCCACTTTACGGTACGACCTTACTGGAAAAAATAACTAATGTAGAGAAAACGCGTGTTGGTTTGAGTTGAACTATAATCATGGAAAAAAAGTTTGGTACACTTTGTCCGATTTAGGGAAATATTGACCCCCTCTCCCCCAAGGCAATGTTGATCGGAGTCATGTTGTCAGCAGTGACGCCAGGTCCCCCAACATTGATTGATGGGGGTGGGGAAGAATTTGGTAAAGGGGACGACCTCTGCTTTCTAAAGAACAATGACTTACCCAAATTCGATCTCATTTGTGAACATGGGAATGGTTCAAATATATTGCATCAAGTGTGCCAACTATTTTTTTCGAGGATTGTAGGTACCCCAAAAGACAATTTAATTAAGGAGTGAGCTTAAAGCAAAACTAAAAATAAATGTCCTTGTTTAAGATAAACATCTTGTTGTAGTACTAGTGGCTACTAGTCATATCCAATTTTGTTTAAATTTAAAGCCACTATCAGTCATTTTTTCCCAAATTTAAAGTGCCTATTTTGTCACTAAATTGCTGGTGTTAGGTCATATCAACACCTTATATTACTTTTCTTTGTGAAAAACAGACACTTAGGCATTTTAAAGCATTCTTGAAGGTATCATTTATGACTGTTTCTGGGCCTTAAAAAAGTCGGATCTCGACTTTTATTAGTAAACAAAGCATAAAAATCATAATATCGTGGCAAATACGGCGTGTTACGCTTAACCACTTAGAATATTTTTTACTTCGACAATTTCCAATACAACAGTGCAAAAAATAGAATTCGATGAAAAACAGGGGGCGCGATTTGTTTACATTGTGAAGAAATCGCTGATAAGAGTTCTTAATGGCTTTTAAGAGTTCCATATAGTATTCCGTATCTTATTGTCCTATCTTCCAAATGATTTTTTTTTTTTAATTTTAGGCTTCCCTGTCGTGGTTACTTGCACTAACTTCCTCTTTCATCTAAAGCTTATAATCTTGTCTGATATTTAGATTTGTGTCTAAGGCACGCTCCTACAAGCTCTTATCGCAATCATTACTGTCTGAATGATAAAACTAGAGTAACTGTGATTTCTAGTGTTTTTATATGATAAGAAAATAGCTCAGTACTGTTGTGTATTGCTGGTTAACTAGAAAGCATGATGAACTGGTATTTTTTTAAGTGGAAGTATTACCTAAGAGAAGTCATGATATTTTAAGTTTGGAAAAGAAAGGGACCTAAGTAGGAACATGAAAAATAACATTTGGGCACATTGAAAGGCCTTTATTTATAAACAGAATAGAACATTAAAAAAGATACTCTGAAATCCCTATGATAAACATGATTAATAATTTTCTTTTTATCTTTTTCAAGATATTTTTCTTAAACGTAATTATAATGTATTAATTGTCATAAATCTATTAATACGAAACGTCTTAATACAACCTTGGTAACACACGTTATTAATGATCATCCTATTCTGTTTAGGATCATTTTCGTTAGCATATTTTGTTGAAAACAGTTTAAGCGATTTCATTTTATACCATGCAGTTATGACTGACGTACTATGGTAAAGAGTAATATATTGCAGGTGTATCATGTCGTTCTATTTTTAATAACGATGATATCTAATTACCACTAATTACATTAAAATTAATCAACGTCAATATAATCTGCCATGACGACCTCATTTTGACATAGTTGATTTTTTTTTTTATAATATGCTAACATGTTATAATAATGTGTTTTCGATTAGGGCAAGTTAGTTTTTGCTCTATTTCCTTTTACAAAGTTATTGTCTGCGACGTTACTGGATTATAATAAGTACGATCAATATTTATCGGCGATGACAGCGTCATGTTTTTGGAGTCTCGTAATTGAAGTTGCCATCATGTATAATCATGTGTTTAGATATGACTAGCAAAGCTAATGCTGCAAAATCCTCTGTCGAATAGTACGCAAACCGACTGAAATCATTTCTGCTATCGGCGATGTCTAATTCATCAGTAACAATTGGGTCTTTTAATTTAATAGATCATTATGTGGCTTATAGTTAGGCCAATAACCTTTTTAACCAATTTAATATCTTAGAAATGCATATCAAAAATGATTCTTGAACTGAAGATACAGCCCAGTGACCGGAGTTTCAAATAGCATAGGTGACCCTATGTATCCTGGGTGTCATAAATCTTTCACAAGGTCAATTTGTGTATGCAATGATGTAATGTTCATTGAACTCAACCAGACAGTTGGGCTATAGTAGCTATAGGGTCTTTCACTATAGTGAAGGAACTTTGGTTTGCCCTCTACCTCTGATCATCAAGCATTTGTGAAGAATACAATGCTGCAGGTGATCTTTGTATTTTTGCATGTGCTTAGATCTGGCGGAGGAAATTCCAGAATGAATGGAAATGGTGGATTATCGATTGAAAGTCCATGCGCACAAGTCGTGAAAGGATTAGAGTGCATTCTGCTGAACATATATGATATCGGATCTTAATCGAAAATAAGATGAAACACAACGTACCAGAATACAATAGACTCATAGTAAACCGGTTGCTTGAATGATGTCAATGCGAAAACAGTTTAACATGTTTAATAAAAATCAAATAAACCACACGTTGCATGAACAAAATACCATATTAAATAAGAGAACTTTGATGCACCGGTGGTAAATGAAAATAGCCGTTCCACCAAGTGGAAGTTCTCCTTCTGTAACTGATGTGAGAGCATAGCGGAATTACAATTTTAATACCATCTGCAAGAAACGGGGTGTAGATAAGTTTAACTTATATTTGAAATGTGAAAAACAATGCTTTTAAAGAAGGATTCTCAATTCGCGGCTTGTACAGACACGAGGACATAACCCGAAAAAAATGTGTTCCGTTTTTCTGATCTCAAAATTTGGTGTGGGTGTATATATTTGGCATGCTTACCAATGTATTAAATCAGAACTAAAGTGAATTGACCGTCTAATTAAAAAGATGATTGCGCTTTGCTGTTGGTATGGTGTTTCTCTTTAGGGTTTCGAGAGGGAGAGTAGGCCCCCCCCCCCAACCCCCCACCAAATTCAAAAATTAAGTTAGTTGCTTTGTTTTTTCTACTGTTTGTCCAGTTACCATCTCGAAACGTTTTCAGTAGGTGTTTTACAAACAATCAAGTGACTTTAGAGAAATTTGTATCAGTATTAATCCCTTCCTGTCCCTATAATGTCAAACCTTGCACCATATTGGTGGTACCGAGGAGGATTCAAGAAATATAACAACATGACAAAAGAAGCGGGCGTTATATAGCCTTTATTGTTGAGAGTATGTTGGGTTTAAAGTGGATCTACTGGGAAAATAGGTCGGTTTGAGTTAATATTTGTATCCATGGATGATTATGAATGTATTTTGTTGTATGCTATAATGTTTTGGCGCGCGCAGGCTGGCAGGAGACCAATACCAATAACATATAGCAATACTGGCAGTGTTTCTAAGACTGAGTGGGAATAACGGGAGGTCCCCAGCTTACCGCTACGATATGTTATGCCCACTGTCTCAGATCCACCATTTCTCCGCTCAAGGTTGGTTGATCTTTGGGAGGCAGCCCCAGGGGTTCCGTCCCGAAAATGAGTAGTAAATCTACGGGCATATATGTCATGCTGAGTGGACCAATGTTCCAAAGCACTTGTAACTGATATGATAAGAGGGTCTGTTTGTAGGACATACGCAGGGGTTAGTTACACGTAGGGTTACGCACCGAGTTTGGGGAACGGGCCCAGTCACCAACTAAGATCACTCACTCATTGAGCTTATTTGTTCTACTTATAATAATATTATCGCATTCCTACCGAAGTCCGAATTGTTTAAGTCCGAAGACGTACTCCGCTACTTAACCAATTGTTAACAACAAGAGACCGAAGGATATACTACGATTTGAAACAGCGATGCGAGTGATAAGATGGTAACTGTACACGCAGGCTTTTTTAATTTAAAACAATTGCGAGATTGTTAAAAAGGCAAACATCCAAACTTTTTCCAAAACAATGCTGTCTAGTTTTGTTCTGGCCTTTACAAACATAATATTGAACTTTCTCATGACCTTTTAAACCTCAACTTTCCAAATTTGTTTGTGTTTCTGTCGTTTTTCTCTTACTGAAAATACATTTCCAACAATGTTTTTGAATTTGCAATTGATTGTAGGTGTAGCAAAAGCGTCATCTATTTGTCTAATATTAAAAATACTATCATTGCCGTACGTTTTACAACACCCTACAAATCGGTTAAGTGATTAATCCAATGATAATCTTCGGACTTACTTTCGTAATTCGGACTCGGTAGGGCTACCTATATTATCTGGCATTGACTTGCAGTGCCAATGTACTTGTCGATACACGTCCTTAAAAGGTTCTTTATCTCAATTTTTACGTAGTGGTATAAAGAATTATGGTAACTCAAAAAAATATTATTGGTACGAACAGAATTGGAGCTAGTACATGAAATTATTTTTTGACGGCGACAAGGACCTACTAGACTAGACAGTTTGCTCTTCTCATACTGCCGTTTTCTCTATTGGTTGTGCCATAGTAGAGTGACAATAAATGCAAAATGTCACCTGGATTTTAGTAGCCATGCGCGGGGAGTGCACTTGCGTTGAACGGGATTTCTTTTCTTCGAAGAGATTCATATAACTTATGTTGATGCTGCGTACCAAATCAAATCTTCTGTAAGTTCAGGCCCGTCGCCATGGGGGGGTGTGGGGTGAAAACACCCCCCCCCCCCCCCAGCGATTCTAAAAGAGAAGAAATGAAAAGGGAAGAAGAGGAGAGAAGAAAAGCGAAAGAGAAGAGAAAGAGAAAAAGAAAGAATGGAAGAGAAGAGAAAGAAAGAGAGAAAGGGGAAGTAAGATGAAACAAAAGGAGAACGACATCAGAACTGTGAGATTGAACTCCATGCAGACTTACATAATCAAAATATTCACCAAATATTTGGATTCTCTCAACCATTAGTTTTGTTTCCAAAGCCTAACAACGTAATCATGAATTGTTAATGTACAAACAGTACTTGTGATCAAAATGTTGGTAAAATAAAATGAGGAAAACACGAGGGGAGCCATGGGCCATTCCCCAAGTTTGGTCTCTACCAGTATAGGGGAATTTTCAGTCGGGGAGCTGAAGTGGTCTAGAAAAAAATTGGTAGGGCTCGATTTCCTAGCCCCAGCACCATAAACTATGTCTTACTGGCTGTCATTTGAATTTAAATTACTCTACTTTAACCCTTCAAAAAACCTTTTGTTCTTAATAGATAAAAATCCAAGAGCTCAGGGGATCCGGCCCTCCCCGGGACTACGGCAGGGGCTGGATTCATGCACCACATCCGTTAAAGACAGTGGCGCTAGCTTAAGGGTTAGGTCCCTTCGGCGTACAAGTTATACTGCCCGTATCAGTGAGCAAAAACTTAGACAGAAACCAGTCTTCTTTGAATGGGTTACTATTGACCCCTCAAAAAGTGGCCTTCTTGAAGGTTCTGAATAAATGAAATCAAGAGTTCAGGGGATTCGCCCCGGGACCCCCAGAAGGGCTCAGCTCGGCACCCCACCCATTAAAGACATTGGCGCTCGCGATATGCAATTCTCTTTGGCAGTAAGTACAAGCGATCATGTATACTACCCTTCTCAGTGAGCTAAGTTAGAAACCAGTCTTTACGCGGGTCTTACTTGAAATAGTTGCTATTTAACCCTCAAACATGCATTTTGAAGGTTGATAGCTTAAATGCAAAAGCTTCAGGGGACCCCCTGGACCCGGCAGGGGCTATGCCCTGCCACCCGCCAAGGGGCCCTAAACGGGCCCCTTGTACCCCACCCGTTCAGGGATTTACGTTGTGCGCCCGTTGTGTCCAAGGCACTTGCGGGTGTGCAGTTCCCAAACGATCAAGAAAATTAATGGTCTGCTGCGTTAAGAGCATCTACTAACGGCCCTAAGTGTTTTTATCGCTCACTTACGCTTCCTAGGACTCTTACTGCAGCAATATCATTTCTTCACGTTACACCCCCGACCAAATGTCTAGCGACGGCCCTGTCAATGATTGGAAACATACGCTTCCGAGGTACGGATACGCAC
>JAMKCH010007915.1:0-46998 GCA_023653785.1 Ophioderma brevispina | reverse complement strand
CCAAGCTTCAAAGGCAGGTACCGGAAAGATTTTTGTATTGTGCCAAACCACCACCCTAGAATTTTTCGGACGGCTAAGAAGGTCCACGTCTAATTGTATAATCATTATCATATGAATATTAAATTACCAAAACCCCAATAGACACTGGCAACAAGCATTGCAAGTCATGAATTATGATGGCCAACAATTCACGTACCCCAACCGGTGTGAAATCAGATATAGTCCTGTGGGTCCACAGTTCGGGCTCCATATACGATAACGGAATAAAGCGGAAACTAATGTCACTGCGTAAAGATTCCACCTGAATCGATTACCTACTCTGTTCACCATTGTTACCCCGTACCATGATTACGCCGGAACAATGGTTACTTCTCCACCTGGTCCGGGTACGCTCTAGACTCGGTCATCACTACATCATCATTAACCCAGCAATTGCCAACTTCATGCAATTGTTTACACACTAGTCATAATCTGTTCGTAAATGTACCTGATGCCTGTGATGCAGTAGGCTTCTGACTGAGTGATTTTTTGTTGTTCTCATGCTCACACGAGCTATCATTGTTAACGTTACAACATTTCTGCGTAGTACGTCCGATGAATTTGCGATAGCTTGGGGGACTTGGTAAATACCATCAGTTGCTCCACCGTGTCACGTTGCTGCCAATTCAAGTCTAGTTTGTCCTCCTGATTCAAAGGGCATTTTCACCTTCTCCGCAGTCTAGTTTCTTCATCTTGCTGCACACAGATCCAAATTTACCCCAAGTGCACAACGTAAAAGACGTTAATAGTTGTCTTAACTTTCTTCTCCACGTGAATAACGCAAAATCCGGCACAGATTCACCGCGCCGATCTGTACACTTCGTCCTTCGAGCCATTGTTGTCATCAGCTGACCTCTGGCCGACCAGACCTCGTTCAATACAAGGTGCGTGTTGGGCCCGAAGCCGCCGAGTGGCTTTTCTATGACTAATGTATGATTGGTGTTTACATATGACATCATCTAGAGACATATAATTATCGCGGTGTTTTTTCAAACTTTTATTCAAGGATTCTTTTGTACTTTTGCTATACATTGGCAACTTTTGAAATTGCACACCCATCATATGTTTTTTAAATTATTTTTGTAAATTTTGGTGCTAACAATCTAGTTCCCAGGGAATTGCAACCTAAAAACCAAATTTTCGTGCTTGTGTATGGTCCAAATCTCGGCCGTAGGCGTACAAAACAAGTACACTTCCTCTAATTACTAATTGCCACTTCTCTGGCTCATTCGACATTAGTCCGTGGCATGGATAGCTTAGCTTGTCGCCATCACAGAATAGTTAATTGTTCGCATTGTATGAAAAGTCCGTGGGGAGGCTTGTACTGTACCAATGTATGGTGGTCAATTTTCTTTGCTGATGTACAAGTTGTTTTTAAACTATGAGCTACTATTTATATGAAGTTTTTCATACTACGGACTTATATGACGAACTTATCGGACTTATACAGTTAATTACAATTGCAATTCCAATCAAATATAAATGAATCGTCGCACTTGATACAATTCATAACTGGATTTAATTTTTAAGTAATTTCAGCAATGTAAAGGTATTTACTTATTTCACTATGCACATAGGTACACAGGGAGGTCAAGGTGTTCTTTCAGGAAAGACCATTGTTGTTGTTGTTGTTGTTGTTGTTGGCATCCTTCAGTCACAGGTTGAATATAGAGTAACTCCCCGAGAGGTGGCAGAGGAATATCTTCTTGTGTGGCTGATAAAAAATCAATATGGGCTGAGCTGCTGACTGCCATATCACCACTTTTCCATATAGTCCAGCGGTAGCCCCATTGGACGTTGTACCTTGTGAAAGAGTCTGCATAAAATGGTTTGATGGTTTGAGGCCTTGAATATTGACCTGTTGAGTCCAAATCTTGATGGTGCAACTTTGTCATCCTTGAGTATTTTGAGATAGGAAAAGCGGGTAATTTGACAAGGGTATTTGTATTTATTTCATTATTTTATTTTTATTTTGTTTTTTTTATACAATTTAGAGGACCGAGACCTCAGAGGTATACCCAACAGTGGTTAAGCACTCTACTAGGGGTATCCCTCGAAACTGTCCAGGACGGCTTTTGACAATCAGGGGTTACCACCCTACTCTTCTCGACACTGACTGTGATATACATGTACAGGTGTGACTCTCTGTACATGGGACCGACGGCTTAACGCGTATTTCTGATACAAACTGTCAAAATAAATGTAGCATCCAAATTGACAGATGCGACGTGTTTAGCTGTGTTTTGCTGTAAAACACACAGCGAAGCTGTCAGACGTCATCTGAATCACACGCAAGTTTTGAAAATATTGTACCGTGTATTTCATGGATGATATTTTAAAAAATCTAAAAACTGGTGTCAAAAATATCAAATTGGAACTATTTTCTTTAATTGCATTAAATTAACTCATTTATCATTATTTTTATTTGTCTTACACTTGTTGACAAATAAATATGATGTAGATATTTTTACACATTCATAATATACTGTACATCATACGACCTATAAAATGTGCTGAATCTTGACCTCATCCCTTTTCTTCTTTACACATGAATCCTGAGGGTTGCCGTTGGGGGTTTGTAAAGGATGAGAAACACACCGTTATGAAATAAGTGTTCTGATAAGGTCTGGTGAGCCTGTTAAACTCCGACTATAGTCCGTGTCTCTACCTCTGTGCAGTGATGTCATAACATTTACGCCCGCGTCAAAAAATGCCGTCTTTGTGTGCGCGCGTGAAAGCGCCACCGCTTCAAGTCAGTGCGAGCGATTTACCCTTACGACCAACAAATCTCGCGCTGACGTCACTGCACAGAGATAGCGACACGGACTATAGCGGCGAGCCTTGGTCGGAGTCTGACAGGTAGGAGTCTAATCTTACATATACGTCGAGACAAGAAGTAAAATCGATTTTATATAATTATTCAGTACAGTTGAGAATATATTTTCGTTTTTATTTAAATATCTTGAAGCGGCGTTAGGTTTTTTCTTAATTGAAAACACCAAATGTGCTGTTATGTTCACTTTTGCAGGAGTCTAACACCCAAGGTCTAGTCGATAATAGATGTACTCTTCTAGATAGATAATCTTATTTACGGGGAAAGCATGATCTGATTTAGAAATGGTCCCATCTGTTGAGAAGATTATCCTATTGACTGATTAACCCGTATCTAATCATGCTAATGGCTATTTAGTGTCCATGTTTGGATATTTAAGTAGGTACAGTTCAAATAACCCTTTAACACGTACATCTGACCCCTGATTCTGACACCTCCAATTTGATAGCTAGATAAGGAGTTACCGCGGTACAACTGTTAAATGTTGGTCAACGCAGGTTAGTGCTCAAAAAGGTTTTTCCTTCTAGATATAGACAACTTCTTCAGTTTTTCTTAAGCATATTTTTACTAGGAAACACAGATGATGTCACTGAGTAGTCCTTAAATACAGTCCACGCCCATTATTAAATTATTACAATTTTATTGTATCAGGTTGATATGAGCTGTTGTCTTCCTATGAACTATTTTAGAGTCAGTTTAAACTACGTTATATGACCCAAGTAGTAACCAGCTATAGTAACAGCACTCTCTTGGACAAAATACCCTGCTTAAATATTGTTTTACATCTTGGAAATAATTTAGGGTCATTATTAGAAAGTCTTGTTTAATAAATTCGAAAAGATGGGTAGAGCTGCTTTTCTTCCTGATTACGTACACTAGAGCGAATATAATCACCGCCATCTTGTAAAACATAAATATAAATGCCATAAGTTCTTGTTGGAACTGTCAAAATATCACCCAGGTTCTTATTTCAATAATTTGCCATTTTAAGTTCATTTAGCACAATATGCCTCCTTGCGGAGGCCATTGTGGACGCCTAGATGTTAAGCCCCTTCAGGAAATTAAAACTTGATATTTTCGTGTAGTCGTGGATAAAATTTCTATCTTGTACAGAAAATATAATGCGGTTTTACATAAAACATTGTCGGTGCATGTTGAAATGGGCCATACACGCTAACGTGCAGCTTTTCGGGGCGTAACAACCTAATCCTAGTCAGGGGGACTCCCCTTCAAGATGATATAATTGCAAAATTAATCACCAATTGGGTGCAACAACCGAAAATCTTTGGCAGCTTATGAATATCACAACCTTTTGTGCAGAACCCCTCTCTAGCAATGTCATAGGTGCTTGTGCCTACCGCAGATTCATAGGCCTACGGGTTCTCAAAAAAAAGGGAAACCCTCGAAGCGCTCTATTTCACGAAGAAAATAGAAGTAAACCATACAATTAATACACATCTGAAAAAGTACATTTCGTTAGTTTTCCGACACTGAAAGATCTTTCCAGAAGGACACCATATTGAACCGAGTTATGGCGCGTATGGAAAAATTGTAGCCACTTTTTTCATTTTCAATCCAGCACGATTGTTCTGTCCATGTTACTGTTTAAGCTGTCTTTAGCCAATCCACCTTCTCCAATCACATTCTTACGTTCATGATTTCTTTGTTTTTGCTACAAAGACCCGTTTCTGATTTCTGATATTGAAAGGTTAGTTTCAATAATTAGAAGTTCCCTAAGATCTTGCCTCATTCTCTTTACTGCGCTGCTCTGCCATGACTCGGAGGCAGGCTTGCACTCTCTTTCATTTCATATTGACTTCTAATCATTCTTGTCCGTCGGATGCGTTCAAAGGCAGCGGTTATTCGATTGCGAAGTTCTGGCAAGTTTGCTGGTGGTTCCTGCTTAATGTCTCCCTCTAGGGCGGCAGTCTAGCGGAGTCAAATCTGGGGATCTTCCAACAGAATAACCGCTTGCCTTTGCAGCATCGACGGACAAGAATGAATTAGAAGTCGATTATGGAAATGGAAAATGGAACGCAAGCCTGCATCCGTGTTACAGACAGCCAACTTCCCCAAGTAGGGGAAGAGCATCGCATTAAAGTAAGAATGAGGCAAAAATCTGGAATTTCTAATAATTTAAACAACTTTTCAATATCATAACTGACTTTGTCGGCAAAAACAAAAGAAATGCAGAACAAACGAATGAGCTTGAGAATGTATCTTGTCTAAGGCTACTGAAAGAGTAACAATCCTTGGATAAATGAAAGTGTACAAATTTTCAGTCGGCCATAACTTAGTCAATATGCATCCTATTGAAAATCTTTTACAGTGTCGGAAACCTAATTAAATGCACTTTTCACATGGTGTATTAAGTTTGTAATGGTTTATATTTTTCTCCTCGTTCAATAGAGGGCACTTTTAAGGGTTTCTTTTTTTTTGAGCACCCGGTATTTGCTTGTAAAATGTTCGTCACTATATTTGTACATAAATCTGACGAAACGCGAAGTTTTTTTCTAATAGTGACAGTAATTAAAGGTACACAACAAAAAAGAGGCCGACATATTCGTAATCCCACTTCAAGAAGGTGTCATTCTCCCAACTTGACTCCTGAATGCACCGGCGGTCACTTCCGATTTCTTTAACCATTAAAAATCAGCAGATTTCCCACTATAGTCAAATCCAACATTTCTTTATCGGAAAGGCAAATACTGAACAACTCCATTCCAAAGCCTGAGGGCTCTTCAAAAAGATAATAATCGGTGTTTGTAAAGTGTTCAAAATCGAATTCGCCTTGCCACCTTTTTTTTTAAGGAAAGGAAAATAAAACCCTAAAGAAAAGTCAGATTGACGTCTTGCGATGTCCCTATGAGATTAGTTTCCGTTACTTATGAACTAAAATACCGTCAAGTGGAAAGGTGTAAACAGAAAATGTACTTTCTTCGCTGACCGATAGAATCGCGCAAAGTAAAGACACTATCTGTGATTCATCCAAAGAGTCAAAATATTTGAAACTTGTAGGAATAGCTTCAAAGTGAAGGATAAGTCTGCAGAATTATTATGAGTTACTTTTAGCAACTGAAAAATTGACAGAAGATGAAGAAAACAATAGTGTTCAAAGATATGAATCTCCATTGAATTACGTGTTACAGTAAGTGCCCATACGGACTAAAATATCCTTATTAGGTTGCTTTTAGTCTTTGCACTTGCATGGTACGTTAGGATACCTGTTACAGACATGCAAAAATCTGATTTTTGGTGATTTCCTGACGGAGCAAGTTCCTTTAAGTCAACTAATTACACTGCAAAAACATGTGTTGCGGAATAACACATTCAAATGTTTATATTTGAGGCTAGGATTGACTTTAAACACTTCAGTAAATGTATGCTATGCAATTGGCACATCGGTGTTATTGAACGGTTGGTTTGCATATTCAGACGCTGATGTGTAAGTACAAGTGTGAGAGAATAATTGGGTATGGTGTTTATACATTGATGTTGAAATTAACATTAACACATTATTTGTACACTGCTTATTTGCTTGTCCCTTGGTAATCTTAACCAATTTCTTTAAATCCAGTGATTGTAAGATGATAGTAGAGTACCCAGTGCATGTACCATATGACAGGGTGAGTAAAAAAAACAAATGAAGGATTTTTCATGAAGAAACCTTTGTTCCTGTGTTAGATATCCTGTTTAATCAGCTTTCACAAGAATTTAATGTTTAAAATCGATCAAGATATTCAAAGGCTACGGTGTTTGCGTAACCTGACAAGGTTTACTTGGCCACTATGAATTCAGCAACCTTTACAGCTTTATTCCGTTAAGGCGTGGCCCAGAGTTTTTTTCCAAAATTCATACGTTTTTTATTCAATTCCAACCCATTTTGGGACACTATATATTATTTCACACTAATGGTACATGACTTATTGCTTTTGTGGAATGTTTTTTTTAAATAAGCTAATCACAAATTTGGCATCTATTTCCAGGAATTTAGTAATGGAGCTGCATTCTATGCAGCAGTATTCAAGATAATAACTAATGCATATCAAAATAATTTTAGCTTTGCTGTCTTGATGTATTTGTTAGACAGGAAAATATCTATACAACTAACAAATTGTACAGCAAACTGATACCGGCTATCTAGAATGCCGAGTCTGAGCAGAATATTGTATACATAAAGTCCTCGTTTTACAACTAAATAAAAAAAAAAAAAAAAAACAAAAAACAACTGAATCATACGATAAAGTCCTGCAGTGCCTTGCATTTTTTGACAGTGACCTTGTTTAAAATACAGTATCAGATTACTACTTAAGCTTCTTATAAATACAATGCCAATACACTAGGTGCACACAATCATTTATATCAGTAAATCTCTGAATAATTAGATAATGAACAGACCTACACCTGTCATTTATACTGTGTATTATATAGTAAAGCGATATAATAACAATAGCAATTCATCCAAGAGGTTTTTTTGTTAATAGCATGTAGTTTTAATTCAGTTTGATAATAGAATAATATAGATGCTGTATAAATTGTGTAGCCTAAATGATTAACACAGAGCTCACGTTCTCACTGTGATTGCCTCCTACTCAAGTGAAAAGTACAAGCTAAATTAACAACCAGTCTTTAAGCAGGTATTTAACTTTTATTCAGTGGTCAAATCTTTAGGTGGTTATGTACATGGGGTTATTGATTGAATTTATGTTGTTAAACGTGGGTTATTATGTTAGGGGTGTCGTCCATATTTTTGGCTGGGGTAAAAATCACACTCGCACTTTTTTGAAATAACACCCCCGCCGCCCCCCCCTCCAAACACAGATGTTTATAAAATTAAAGATAACTACCATGTATTTATTATTCCTTCATCACCATTAAGCAGTGTTTGCGGTGTCTTCAAATAATGGAAAAATGAAAACTGTTCACAAATTTAAGACATTCCGCGCTAATGTCGGTGCTACGTTGGCAGAACATTAATTTTGCGCCACTCCATTACGACCATTGAAAAGTATTCTGCTGCCGCCGTCAAAGATCAAACCCAACGTTTTCACACAATTATGTGTTATGACGTCTTATGGGCGTCAAAGGTCCGAAATCCTTCAAACACTAATAAACAGCCTTGTGCACAAACTGATCTGAATTTTATAAAATTAAACTAACATTTTTAATGATTTGGTAATTTTGTTCAAGAATTTGGTCTGATTTCAAATTCATTTTGTGAAGAGTGACACTAATACACTCCATCCTATCCCCTGAATCAATTGCACTAGTTTCCTTGTAACTCTCAATACAAAATGGAAGTGTATCGTCCAATCTCATGGCGTGCGCAGACTTGTCCCGCAATGATTCTAATGGGGTTGGATCTAAACTATCACCTGAAAGTGACCACTCCCTCCAAAACAAAAGGCTTAAGTCATCCCTTACTTTTTCTGTGTCAATCCCTTTGTGGGGATTTCTTGTTTTTGAACAGAAGAGATGACTTTTGACCTCAAGTAACTGCCAACCTATTTGTTTTGACTCACTTTTGGCTCCCTCCTTTTTGGGTGGATACCCATGTATCTCCCAACCAGTGACCGGCTTGCATGTCCCCTGGCTCCTTACGTGATTGCTTGAACTGTGATTTGGGTCCCATCCATTTTTCTGATAGCACCATTACTTTTCTTTACTCCCCTTTTTTCATGGGAACCTGGACTGGATTTCCCCTCCTGAGTCTAACCAATGAGACGCTTTTTAGAACCCGATCTTATTTTGTATGTGTTGTACCTAGTAAATTCTGGCTGGCCTACAGTATTACTTACTTTGTGCGTCAATGCAAATCGTCGCCTTTACGGCTGGCTTCACTCAACGTCAATTTTGTTTTCATCCAGATGTGCTTTGATATCTGGATTGGGTAAACACTGTTTGAACTCTTCAACTAACAGCAACTCCCAATTTGCCAAATGTTTGCCCGACTTCTTTGAGAGAATCCACGATCAAACATTTGTTTCCTTGACACGGGCAATTCACATGGGTCCTTACAACATTTTTCTGACAAAGAATCTATTTTTTGGTCTATATTATGCTCTGTAACCAATTCATATGCTTGGAGCAACTGCCTGCTTAACCTTATCATAACCTATATCTGTCTAATGACATGGCCGAATATATTTTCTCTGGCTTTACCATGAACACTGACTGTAGCAACCAGGTCCAAGACTCCTTGGGCCATTTCAGCTATAGCAATTTTTCTTTCTCAAAGTGTAAGAAGTATTGTCTACTTCTTGTTCCTGAAATTTTAAACCAGGCCGAATATTTTCGCCGCATCAACACCAGAAGGCTTGGACGAGTCTGACGAGCTAGCTGTTGTTTCATTTTATTTCGTAACTCTACTGAGTTTTAAGCTCTTTTTGTTTCATCTCGTTTTGCATTTTTCCTTTTTCCAATTCTTTTTCTTTTTCATTTGCAATGCCATCTCTTTTTGTCTTAGTTCATTTTGCATCTTGCAATTCCTTTTCTTTTTGTTGCATTTGTGCATTTTTTCTTTTTCTAATTCCAATTTTTCCTTTTCTTTCTTCTGTTCCATCTCTATTTTTTTCAATTCTATTTCTTTTGAATTTCAAGCTCCTTCAACTTGACGGCATCACATGCCCCCTGTTCCATAACCTCTTCTAATCTTTTCCAAATATGAACTATCCCAAACATCTATCTTCCTGGACAATTTTTTCATCAAACTATTTTTGATGACTTGCTTTCTCCAATAGCATGTTTTGCCTCAATTCCTAAATGTTTGGCTAACTTCATTAACTCAGACTTTCTAAGCTCATCAAACTTCTCTCAATTTATTTGCCCTATAAACCTTCTGAATCCAACTCCATTGTGATTGTACTCTACACAAAAACCTAACTTGAACCAAACTACAACGTTAGTACATGTAATACACACAAAATTTTGTATGCTAAAATTTGCACATGTTTACAATATTATAACACTTGTTGGTGTATACATTCTGAACAATAAGGATCAACTTATCTCAATCAAATTCCCGATGACGAGCCCTCAATTCTGTTATGACGTCCTGTAGGCGTCTAAGGCCGAATACCTTTCAAACACTAAGAAACGAGCCTTGTGCACAATGATCTGAATTTTATTAAAATAACAGATTTTAATGGATGTATTTGGTTCAAGAATTTGTATGTCCAAAACAACTTTTACCTCAATAATTTAAGATTACATGTATACATTATTGTACAATCAAGAATGTCTCATTAATCTCCACAAGAAGCGTTTCAGTTCAACGCTGATATGTCCTCACAGCGAAGATTTCAAAATGACAGCGCACACGTTCATACAAAATTCCTCGGGTATTTAATATTGCAAGGGAATCTTCTCAGTCCTGAAAGTAATCTTGTCCAGCAGTTCAAGACGACAAGGATTAATTGTCCCTCGACGATAATCCACAGTATATCAGTTCCAAGATAATCACCATCGATTTTCTAATCTGGCCACAATTTGAATCCTATTTTTGAATCCCCGCACTTCGGCTTCAAAAGACGACAGTAGAATAATTACCGCACTCTGCTCACATGGAATAAATATAAATCAATCTGGCCCTGTACAGGTTCCTCCTCCAGGCAGAGTAAAACTAGCTATCTTCTACTACTTGTTTATATACTAGTGGAGCTGGCATAGAGTCCTTCCAGTGATAGTATTTTAACTACTCACAGATAGATTCCACTTTCTAACAATAATCATTACACCATCATCATGCATCCACATCTCCTTGCACATCAAAATAGATTTCATAATCTACATCATCACCTCATATATATAACTTTATGGGGGGAATTTCCCTAGGGAGGTTCTGCAGGTTTGATCGCAAAACTAAACATTTTCTAAAATTTAGCTTCTTGGGAATTCCCCCACTTCCCTATTGTGCACTCTAAACTGTGCAGTTTTGCAAAACAAACCTAGGGGGTATTCCCTTTTCCTCTCTTTTATAGTAAACAAAGTGCTTTTCCTGTGAGAAATCTTTTCTCAAATAAAATTGAGAAAATAATATTTTTAAAAGTTTAATCAGAAAAATGGAGGCCATATAACATATGTTAAAATACCTCAGTTTTAGCTATCCTAAACTCAATGGTGTTTACATGTAAATGCAACCAAAGTATATTGCAATTACATCGAATAATTTGATTTTACTAAGTACGCATTTATTACTCTTATTATTATTATTTTATTTTGTAGACGATGAAAAAAATGAAAATTATTTCCCTCTAACGTCGTAATGAGTGAATAAAACATTTCCCACTAGCGTGCATAATATGATAATAATGCTTATTATTATTATATAGTTTCATTGCCTATTAATATTATTATTATTACCGTATTGTTGTTGTTATTAAAATTATTATTAATATTAATTATTATTATTATTATTATTATTATACACGATGAAAACTATAGCGTTCAAGAGAAACAGACTCTGTACAGAAATCATTTCCTTTAAAGTGTGGTAATCTGATACCGGCTGCCTTGGGTATATAATCCAATTGTGTTTGTCCTACTTTCTAAAGAGAAATGAGGTGACTATTTAGAAAGTAGAAATGACATACAGATATCATAAATTTAGAAGTAGTCAGTAAGAGTTAGAAATACTGGATAAGTTGACTAGTAATAACATGTTAGGTAGAATGAAGTACATTAGATGAATCAATTCAGCTTCGTTGGACGCATTCAAAGGTACCGTTGCCGAGATGCTCAAGTGGATTCCCGCCTTGAAATTCCCACATACGAAATGTAGATTTCATATCATAATTGAATACCGGAGGAGCTGAAATCTCCTTTGAAAGGAAGTCATAATAAACAGGCATTTTAATGTCAGACGATGCTAATGTATTGGCATGGGTATAACGGAGATATCTATTAAAGGACGAAAAAGAGAAGCGTGGTATCAGTAGAGGAGTCTAAACTTAAAGAATGTGTCAGGTTTATGCTAATATTTTGCCTAGAATTTCTAGTCTCCATTTATTTGTGTGTATAATAGGTCTTTGCAGCCAAGGAAATATTGTTAATTTTGATTACATACACCAGCGAACATAAAACTTTTCCACCATGAATACTAATAAATACAGGATGTACCAAATCCCCCAAATGTTTTATTTGTTTTTACCATAACATTCAATACTATTAATTAAAGTCGCTGTCATAATCTCATTTGGCATACTGTAAGCTTTCATGAGAATTTTATATCATGAAAATCAGACTGACCATGGAGGTAGGAGAGAAGGAGAAAGCTCTTCCCTAATTGCATTACGCAACGCCGATTATCCCAATTATATCACTTGGCAACTCATTGTAAAAGCATAGACCAACAAAGGTCGCTTCTCGGCAGGGAGTACGCTTTCATGTTCCATGATCAGCGCCGACAGAAGCTGGAACGCTCAGTTGAACAAGATATTACCTGTGCGCAGAAAGGTATATCCCCATTGCGGCAGTGGTTTTGTTTTTTACATGTGGAAGAAAACTAAGAGATTGAGTCGATTACAAGCCGAAATTCTGAGTACTTTCAGTCCAAAAATCGGAGATAGCATGTTCCTTTTTCCTAAGATGAGTTCATGCGGTTTGGTTATCCTGAAAACTGGATGTTTTGGAACGCCGTATTTCTTAAAGTATGATATTTGGAGACGAAACTAACTTGAATTGGGGAAGAAAAATTCGGGCCGATCTAAACAAGGACAACCAAACCTTGAACGTGCCCGTGTTTGCCCGTTTTTCCTTTCTCTCAATTGGGTCCCGAAGTTTGGTATATTTACCACCGAAATTGGAATGTTTAGTTAAGCAGAGTAAATGGTAAAAAATGGGTGCATTTTGTTATAAAAACAGCATCAAATTTGGCAGAGAGGTAGAGAATTAAATTGGAAACAATTGGATATGGAACCACCTGCAAAGGTCAAGTTCATGTCACTTAGAGTCAAAAAAAGTCAATTGAGGTCAAGTACATTAAAACATGCAGAATAAGGTTTGCATAACTCTAACACTCATAAACTATCATGGATCATTTGTGACATACATTTCGACTTAATCAAAGATACGGTTCTTCTTCATTTAAAGGGACACTAGATTTATGATGATACAAATTTGTATAAATTTGCGCTTTGTTGTTGAATATCAACTGAGGACATTTTGTAGGATTATTGAACAAAGGAAAGAAAACAAACACTAAGTTTTGAACTCCCCCCTGTTGGTCCTGATCGGCGGCCCCATAAACAAGCATACTCGAATATCTGTCATGCACGACAGAAAATACAAAGCTATTATTACATGAAGATGGCTTTTTACGGCTTATGCTCTCCCAGGTTATTTAATATATTGGTAAAATTGTTTAAAAAAATGGGAAGGGGGCTCTTTTGCTGAAATGTCCTCTATACTCTTAAAGCTTAATACATTAACATGACCATGAACATTTCATTGAAGAGATTACAGGGACATACGTCACCTGGGGGAAAATACATTTGGTGAATTTGTTTGAAAATGCTACAAGTCATCTCACATGTTAAAATCACCAAAAGCCACAAAATGGACAATCGGATTTATATATTTCTACTTGACACTGTCACATTTTTAAAGTGGGAAAATCATAGTGATTTGTCCATTAGTAGATGGGGGCATGAAATTAACTAGATTTGGGTCATAAGGGGGTAGCAGGTCCAAACAGCCATGTAGAACACAACACAGCGGTATGCATTTATTCAGGAATCTTTTATTTTCATGAGCAGAAGCACTCAATTGAGTACAATTGGCCCTAGAGGCAGTAGGGCCTGTTGTGGGACCCCCCCCACCCCCCAAAAAAAAAGTGTGACATCCTTAATCTTGATTCTCAATCATGGGACGACCGTGATGTAGCAGTTTCTTTTCATGAACTTTATGGAAATTCACACTGCCCCCTATGTTAAATTTGCCCTCGATTCCCCCCAAAAACATTTCTGGTGCCTGCGATTGTTCCAGCTTAAATGCTGAGGTTTGACTTTTATTGGGTGTCTTTGCTTCCCCCCAAATATTAGCTCAAGTAAGTTATATCGACCCCCTTCTTCCTCCCGACATTATTCGCTCTGTGAACTGTTGCCCTGCAAACCTCCGCCCACTCCCCCTGCCCACAGATGTGTTGAAAACCAAAAATGGCAAAAATAATTGATATAGGGCCAGGTCTAGCCCTAGGCCTTACTTGTTGAATCTGCTCATTGTACTGAATTTATTCATTTGTATATTTCATAAAACTGATACTAGGAAATAGATTTTGATTATGGCCTACATTGGCACATAACAACGTACAACGAGATCACTGTTAATGCTGAATGCATTTGCATCAACATTGCATCGATAAACATTACAATGCTGTGGTACATATTGCGATGGGACGCTCCTTTTTAACAATACTTTGTACACGAATCTGCTTAAAACATGTATTTCCTCTGAAGTGAAAATCGATATCGCCAGGGTCTCATTTATTTCACACCAAAATTTGGCCAACTTCGGGACAAAATTGCAAACTGGGCAATTTCGGACACTGTGAAGTTTGGTGCCATTGTTTCAGATACGGCATTTTCTTCCAATTCAACATATATTTTGTTCTCCAAATATCTTTTAGAATACGGCGCTACAAACATTCAAGTTTGTTTAAAAGCCGAACAGTGCGATAAAACTAGAATCATGTAATCCTCTTAGAAACATGCTAATCTCGCTTTTCCTAATAAATGACCACAAATGACTCCGAAATGATCTGTTTATTTACTTGAAGATGATTGACTGTGACGTGGTTCCATGTCTTAAAATCATCATACTCGTATTTAATTGTAAACATTTATGCCAAGTTTTTCCAATGCTTTTATAAAGAATGCACAATTCTTACAATCTAATGCTCGCCTATCTGCTTTAACTAGTAATCGATGTCAATGTTGAGCCCTATGCTATCAGCATCAACTTATCGATCTCGTGTGTATTGTTTCCAATCAATAGTTTTACGACTGTTTTACGAGGGAGGCGATGATCATCGGTCAAAGGGATTGGAAGAGCTTTCTCCTTCTCTCCTACCCTCCATGGGACTGACCAATGAAATATACTAAATTGGTTGTCAGAGATGGTGATTTTCATACTTTTGGGGAGTGAAAAACAGTTTATCTGTACATAGTGTGCAGAGAGAAGCAAATATGTTAGCTCACAGTCAACAGCAGCCGACAACCATCCCACTGACTATTGTTATTATGTCCTTGTTCAAATAAGAGTCTCGTCAACAGTTTAGTAGGCGTCTGTGGAAATTTGATATCCGGGTTTAATTATAAGGTTTTTAAACAAAATATGTGACCGGTTTCGAAGTTTTTCTGTTGAGCGGTTTCGGGTTGTATAAAAAAGGACCTTTAGACAAAAAAATTCCTACTCCACACGTTCATCCTAGTTTTTGGTTCTTTAGGAAAGGAAATTCGTGTTTTTGAAATGGCAGCAGTGCGTGACCTGTGTTGGTGTATCATGCCACGGGACTTTTGCTGGCTGCTGTGGCCTCAACATCTGCCAACACACTTTTCTTTCATGACTTTTCTGTTCATCTTCGTTTCCATTCCTTGGCGAATATATGGCGAAATATACGGTCAAAGTTATTGAACGTACATGGTATAGTAGAAGCTCAAGGTTTTATGCATTTCGTGTTTTACACCATGAAGAAGAACGCAAGCGGAAACCCAGGGGGTGATACTACCTAAAATTCTTTATCACCTGCATGTGCATTATACCGAATGGCTCTGCACGCCCAATAAAAAAATTAATCTGCAGTGCTTTTTCCTTTGGCAACCAGGGACAGGCGTCTTTACTGAATCTCAACAGCGCTATTATTGCTGGAGTCTATGTAGTCATGATTTCATCCACTAGTCCCCTAATATTCAGGGATCGAAAATGGGGATGACATTTAATTCATTTCAAGAAACTATGCAACTTTTAGACTTGAAGCACAACGCGTAATGTAAAGGTTAATTAATCTATGCAGAAATCAGTTCGCCGATATGCGTAACCAAGATCCGTTATCCGAGATCTATTCGATTTGATGCGATGGCCTATAATGACGGATGACGATGCCATGTTTCTTTTAGAAATAGTTCGAGTGGTGTAAATCATATGATTAATCGGTATTGTCCCCCATAAGCTTTTTCTTCATATGAGTCATTTCCCACTGCCCTATCGTCTACTTATGAACGTCGCTTTAAGGACAATTTTAAATAATGCAAGGTAAGGCACTTAACAGCAGGTATATATTTATTTAGGCTTAGTTTCAAAGAATAATCTTTTGCGTCCCCTCAGTGCATTGCAAGCGTAAAAGAAGCAATCTTAAACGCAAGAATTTATTTCTTGGGATAGGATCTCAACCTTTAAGTTTTTACGTGTATTGCAGGCTCTGTATACAGAAATACCTAGATAGGGATAACTTTGTCTACTTTTGTTGTTGTCGGTTGATGATGCTGTGTGTCTGTTGTTTCCGGGTTGTAAAGGGGTTACATTTGCCGGTAATATCGGCATAATTCGATGGATTCAAACCACACTTTTGAGTCGTAAGTGCAACATTTGTTGATAAAGTCCAAGGGTCACATACCAAGGTCACAACATGTGACTCATGTGGTGCAGCTTTATTTTGGAATGAAGTTGTAAGCCCGTTAATAAAATGAACGCAGTTATAACGTGGCTGTTTACATTGTGTGGAGGAATTCGGTATGAAATATTTCTTCTGTTCCTATCCTTATTGAGATACACCTGCCTTAACATCTCTAAAGACAAGGCACTCGGCTTTCTAAAATCCCTGTAGGCTCTTCGTAATAATTACTCCCCTCAATTCCAGTGTGCTAAAATTGAAAGAAACATAGCCGGGATACCTTGCGGATCTTGAATGTTCAGGCAATATGGTTTGTAAACTATTTTCTGACCTTAATGCGAAATACATGATAACAGGCTTGTTGGATTCGGTTATGGACCATTTAAAGTGACGTACTAAAAGCTGAGGAATTTTGTGTTTTTACAATAATGGACACAGTATCACATGAACCCTCACTATTTTGAGTGTACGTTTTTCACTTCTTTGTAATTTGTAGATGATAATTTTCTACAATTCCAGATTAAAAAATTATAAGGACCATCAAGTAAAGAGTTTGTCATATCTAAAGAACTTAACATGATATAGGAATCCAATTTGGTCATTAATTTACGTCGGGAATTTCGGCGAAAATAAATTGCGTCCCCCCTTCGCTTCCTTTAAAAAAAAATCGCATTCCACCCTGATTATATGAAGTGTTCTCCATTTAAAAATTCATGACCCTCTCTCTTTGATGAAAATTTTTCATATTCCCCCCCTCTCGATCGTTACATTTTTTTTCTCCAGCCCACATCGTATAATGACCTCTCCCTCTCCTCATTTACAGGGCATAGGAATAATTTTTGGCTGTCTGGAGTCTATTTATTCGGATATTTTCTGCAAGAAATTAACTGTTTTGAGCGGCTTTTGCCTGCGAAGCCAGCGGTGGGGTCCCATGGGGCCCGCCTTATGGCCCCTGTTGGGGTCCGGGGCGAAGCCCCGGGGGTCCAGGGGCGGAGCCAAAAGAAGCTCTTGGGTGTTAGGTATATTTTGAGGGCAAAAAAAAGCATCCTCACACCCCATTTCTTCAATTTTGTAGCATGTTTGAAAAGGTTTACAAAAACCAATTTTGCATGTTATGTAAGTTAAGCTGAGTAAAAAATCAATTAAAAAACCTGAAAACAACATAATGATAGCTTTTTGGGTCACAATTTGTCTGAAATTCACATGATTTCATTTTTTAATTTGTGAAAAAGTTACCTGGTTGAAATTATTTTTTTTTTGCGAAAAATAAATAAATAAAAATAATCCCTTTTATTATCTAGACCCCACCCCCTCACAAAAATGTATTTAACAGAATGCTGGCTGGTTTCACACACAGAGAATACACAGTCACACTGCATGTAACATTTTGCAGATCGAATTTACCTTAGATCGCCTCATAAAATCGGGGTCGTAGGCTGCTGACGAAAGCGACATTTTTGTTTACACAAATATAAAACATGAACATAATTATATTTATTTTGGTAAAAATATTAGTAATAAAACCCGTACCGTTAGCGGGCTCATTTTTTCTGTCACGATGCTTGGAATAGCTTTGTGTTCTGTGTGTGTAGACTTATCGAGTCTCGTCTATGAATCTTTAAGATAGCGTCTAACTGTCAGTGCGGTACAGAGACTAGGTTTGATCAGGTTAAACACAATCACACGTTGGTTTTGCCAAGTCAGTAATCGCTCGACCAAAAATGCCACTATTTTTTTTTGTTTACTAACACTTAATCAAATAAATACAAATTGTAATTCATAATTATTTAATGGTTATATGGAAAAATATAACTTGGAAACTTCCTTTTTTACGCTAAATGATTAATATCCCCCGTGTTATTATTTATGACATGAACATCAACTGTTCCGCTAAAAATTGCTCCACACGGGAGAAGAGGAGGCCAGCCCAACCATAAAACTAACTGGTATTGATAATGTTACACTAAGAACCATGGAACATTTAAACACGTATTTCATTTTTTGATGTGATTTGGTGAATCAAAAAATATTAATTTTTTTCCTAAAATTTTTTTCAAATTTTTTTCTTCATTTTTTTTAATTTATTTTTTTAATTTTTTTTACTGCGTATTTTTTCCTGCGGCGTGTTGGTTTTTCTGGAGCGGCGCTCCCGTGCTCCCGTGGATTCGAAGCCCTGATCATTTATAAACATTCAAATTTTGGACATGTTCTAGATTTGTTGGAGGCATGTGACATTTTACTTCATTTTTGTCATGCATTTGAGCAGTTTTATTAAAGTTAAAAATCATACGTCATCTCTGAACTAAGCTTAAAGTTGGGTCCCTTTTGAGGGACAAGGATTAAATGTTAGTTTCAGTTTAACGGTCCCTCGCAAGTGGTCCCTTCAGATAACATAACGAGGGATGCGTTTGTCCACTGTGCTGCTTGCATGGATTTAATGGGGTTCTAGATTCGATAGTCGTATAAGACTATTGATTTAAAACCAGATTTCTTTCTTTCTTCTTTCTCTTCTCTCTCATTTTGACTTGGGCAAATAATCAGGACAATTACCCGTCCTTCGGAGGGGACGTTAAGCTGTCGGGCCCATGTGCAGCGAATCATACTTATATCACAGTCAGTTTTCGATAAGAAGAGTAACCCCTGACTGTCCAAGCCCGTTCTGGTCAGTTTTTCGGGTCGGTTCAAAGGACACGCCGCCGGGGACAACCTGGTAGAGTGGTCGCTGTTCGGTATACCTCTGCGGGATCGGTCCTCTAAATGTAATAAGTAAATAAATATAAAATAAATAAATGATACCGATTTCTACCGGATTTACACGATATCGTTTTGTATCAAGATCACATATCAGAAATTCCTCCGATATAATGTGTTAGCAGATGAAACCGTGAGCACATCAGATCCCCAGTTAGATAACAACATTTAATCGTACTAACACAATCACTCCGATCACACTCGTATATTACATTTCACCAATGTATCATACGATTACTATCACATCACAAACCTGTCTGTCATCAGATTAAGCTCCCAAAATAAAGCTACACCATTAATGCAAATCAAAAAAATATAAAACAAATATTGTACTATTAAAGTGCACCGAGAGTCTAGCACAATATCAGAGTGCCCATAGAAAATGAAAGCCCCATGTTTTAAATTTTTACTGATATAATGCATATTTTCAAACATATCGCCTTCTGAAAGATTTAAGCTTACAATTTCTTTTTTGAACATGTTGTGAAATAATCTAATTTAGTATTTTGCTCCCATATAAAATCCAGCCTATCTTTTAAATTTTGAATACATTAAAATGGCCTTCGTTTTTTTTTATAATGGATACGTCGAAATCTTCCTGTGTACATTATACATTTATATTCTAGAACAATCAACAGGTAGCGCTTTTACTACATGAGTTAAAATGGACACTAACTCCAGGTATCAGCGATGGAAAATTTATGTTACCAATAATAGAAATTTAACATTAAAGAGCAATGAGGAGATTTCCAGAAAGAAGCACCACCCCCCAATCTTTTCTTCTCGCACCCCCCGGTTTTTTACATATTGGAATGCTTACCAAGAGAGATCACACCTGAAGTGATACGCCGAATACGCAGTCTTTATGCAATAAGAATGATGAATTATTTAAAAAAAAGTTTCTGGCCGTTGCACGACAGAAAGTCAAAGCCATGGTTTTCTATGGGGTTCGATTACGAATAGCAGCAAGTTTTCAAAACCAAGGTTTGCGGTTTCTTTTGCACCTGTTTTGCCAATAAACTTCGCAACGTTCGACTCGGTAGGTGGTCTAGCAACGTAATCCTAAAAAAATCAATCCTCCTGTCACTTTAAGCCATATTTCACAACACATTTGTAAAATGTACTCTGGGACTTACTACTCCGTTTTAAAACGTTTTGTTGTTTCTACATTGAAGCTAGAGAAGCAGCTTTTTGGAAATTGTATTATATATTGCAGAATTACCAAGAACTGCATCTTGATGGAGTTCTATCAGTCTTTCCTCAACGTGTTATTTTAATATTTGCAAACTTGTGTTTTGTCAATGAGTTTTTGCTGAGTCTGTTGAAAACATCTTGACCCTACCTTTAGATATCTTGTCAAATCTATATCTTTAAAGTTTTTTTGGGTGTGGTTCTGATCAAGAAATTAACAGTAATTTTAGAGGTGCTTTAAACGCTAAAGAGAATTACGTAAGTACCAATATCTAGGTCATAGCCTTACTTCAAACTGTTAAAAAATATTTGAGATCTTGCTTATAATTAGAGTAAAGCTTGACACGTAAGTCACAAATTTAAGTCATTGTGTAGTTGGTAAATTGCAAATTCTAAAAATTTGTTTCTAGAAATTAAGACGATGTTAAAACACTTACAATACCTTTGTTAAAAATCCTTCGTTACAATCCATACGCACTTCAATCAGTATGATAAAAAATGGAGCATATTATTCAATTATGTACTGTGCTCTTTTCAAGCAGGGCCACGTTGTGAATCAGGACGAACGTTTTACAGTGGGGTACGGTGAATGAAGTAAGACGGTGATCTATTAAAATTTCAGACGTCATTTAGTTAGCACTTGCCCCTGCCTGTGAAAGTAAAACTCCTGTGTGTCTGGGGACACTTATGGAAGAGGATACACTCTGAATTGACAGGGCACAAGTTTTGTTTCACGTGTATAACACGCCATCATCTCATCACTACATGATAGCGTCTGAGGATTCAGATTACGCGGGGCATTTAAAGGCTGACACAGAGATTTGGAAATATAATTTGTAGTAATAAAATAGTCTTTAGAGCTAAAGTTAGTCAACTCAAATTTATAAATTCCAACATTCCCATGATTGAATGCCTTAATATAACAAAAAATCGGATCCGAAATTTTATAGCAAGTTGTGGGATTTTCTATATGACGAACTTGGACTTGAGCTTAGTTTGATTTCCACACAGGATCAGTACTGGAGAAGTATGTGCCTATGCAAAAACACGATTTGTTTGAAAATGAGTGGCGGCCTCCATAATGAGTCCGCATTTAAATAATTAAACAGGCATCAAAGCCCTGTTTATGTAACGTTAAAGATTATCAATATAATAATAAAGGCCATCCTTTGCCCCTATTTAGCAAAACCAAAAATTGGACCATACCAATTTTCGCCGGGATAGGTTATGTCAAAATTATTATAACACGGCCCACACCTTAACTCACATAATTTAACTTTTACTTCTGGGGTCTTTCCCAAAATAAACTAAAAATTGCATGGGTAACTCCAATTATAGAGCTGGCAATGAAAATACTTTATTGTACGTATTGTACCCAAACGCTTATATAATGTTGTTCTGCTTCAGTCTTATTTATGATAATCAGTTTTTGTTTCATCTTAATATCAATAACGAAAGCCCATTTCTTCAGGAAGTGTTCCCTCAGACTGGAGAATGGCCAACAAACATCTCTGCCAACTTCAAGAAAGGTTATCGAAGTATACCATCTAACTACAGACCGTTTCAACCTCATCTGTAGTAAGTTAATTGAACATATTATCTTCAGCAGCATTTTGCTCACTATGAGTGTAACACGTGCTAGCATGGCTTCCGTCCAGGGCGATCTTGTGAAAACACAATTGATCATCACAGCACAAGATCTTGCCAATGCACTTGACAAAAGAGCTTGTTGCGCCTGTTTATTGACTTTTCAAAGGCATTTGATCGTGCTCCACCCCAAAGTTGATGCTGAAACTTACAACCTATGGATTAAAGGATCCTGCTTGTTTGGCTAACCTTCCTCACTAAACGCAGCCAACGTGTGGTGCCCGACGGTGCCCCCGCCCCCCCGCCAATCATCTGAATGGGTCCCATTTAGTCGGAGTTCACAAGGCACCGTCCTCGGGCCCCTATTGTTCTTACCTTCACAATGACCTTCCAACGGCATCTCTTCACTCTCCGCCTGTTTCGTCAGATGACTGCTTGCTGTACCGCACACATAAACAGTGCTAAAGACTCAGTGCAAAACTACAAGAAGACCTGGATCGTCTACATCAATGCTCTAAAACCTGGCAAATGCAATCAACATCGATAAGTGCTACATCATGCATTTCACCCTCCGTCGCAATGTCACCTTTGCTGAATACACTTAAGGTGGGAGGCAACTTTCAACTGTCTAGAAGTATCCATATCTTGGGCTTACCTTCTCCAATGACATGTGCTGGCAAACTCATATTACAATGAAACAACACGTGCCAACAGGATGCTTGGTTTGATCAAACGCAATCTGCGTTCTTGCTCCACCAAAATCCCCCATCAAGCCTACTTTTCTCTGGTAAGGCCACATGTTGAGTACTGCAGTCCAGTATGGAATCCCTACACTGATAAAGACATCTCCAGGATTGAATCCATCCAACGAAAGGCTGCTAGATTTGCTCTTCAACGGTACCGGCGCACAGATAGCGTTACAGAAATGTTAAAATCATTGAATGGCAAACCTTGGAGAAGAGACGCCAATCTGCTAGCCTGGTTTTCCTCTACAAGATGTAGAACCACCTCATTGCCGTGATTCCAGACCTCTACCTAACCCCGGCTATACCAAAACACACCAGACCATACATCCTAACAAATACGAGATTGTTCCTTCAAGAATCAAGCTCTATGGCAACTCCTTTATTCCCCGCTCAGTAATGTGGTGGAATGCACTCCCTGTCAACATCCTTGTCTCCTCGTCAGTGGAGACCTTCAGGGAGGCTGTGGCTGGTGTCATCTAATTGCAGTTGGTTATTTTACTCGCACCTTGTAAATATGCACCTTCACCCTTGCACCACTCATGGACAAAGTATGTCCCTTGGTCTACGTCCAACCAGTTGGATCCTGTCAAGTACAGATGTAGATGTTACGTCCCTTTGGGAAAATTACAACCAACCTGACGATCACCGCAAAATAAGGAAGGGTAGCATTATTTGTCTTATTAGATCTAGGAGCAATTTCCCCCTAAACATAAGACAGGGGTCCGTTTCATGATATTTGAAAAGTAGCAAAATGGCATTTAGGGGTTTAAAGGATAGGGCAATTCTGAACACTTACAATAAAATTATATCTGAACTTGGTAACTCTAAACACATAATTGGAGTATTTCTGGACCTCTAGAAGCCCTTAGATACACTAAATCATGATATTCTTCTCTCCAAAAGGACACAAGCATACGTTTGTGGGTTAGAGCCTGCTGCCGCCAATGTGCACTTGTTGGGCAAGGCACTTTACCTCACTTGTCTCTCTCCACCCAGGAGTATAAATGGGTACCGGCATTTGCTGGAATGAGTGGGAGAAGTGGCGAACCCCCCACAGCACATCATGAGTCTGGCCAACGCCAAATACAGAGAGATGGGCACTCCGCCCGCGGGAGCACCAATTACATTCTCTCCAAACTTGAGCACTACTTCAGGTGTTGCCTTCAGGTGGTTCAGAATGTACTTATCAAACCGATATCAATATGTTAACTATAATAATCATGATTCATCATATTCTTTAATAACTGTGGTGTGCCACAAGGATCAATTTTGGAATCTCTTTTATTTCTTATATATATTAACGATATCGTTTATTCCTCTAAATATTTCTATTTACTTTATTTGCCGATGATACAAACCTAATTGCTTCTCATAGTAATTTCACTGATCTAATTATTTTTACTAATTCTGAGCTTTAAAAACGCGTTCCCTTGACTTAAAGTCATAAATTATCGTTGAATATTGACAAAACCAACTACAATATTTTTTCAATTTTCTTTTCAATTAATAATACTAGTATTTCAAAATTTCTCAGACTAAGATTCTCGGTATCATTTTAGGTGAACATTTAAAGTGGAAGCCACAAACTATTCGTATTTTAAGCTTAATATCATACTATCGGTATCTATTCCATCGAAACATTATTAATCTCCGTATGTCTCATAACGGATACATTATTTTCATTGTATAATAGTCTAGTTATACCGCATACTGTATATTGCATTTTACTCTGGGCGAATCAAAACAATTGTAATCTTGAAATAATTCTCAAACAGCAAAAAAAAAAAAAATAATTCGCTTATTCACAGGCTCCCGTTGTCTAGCTCACTTTCTTCCTTTGTTTGCTCAATTAAATACTCTAGCTATTATGGATATCCATAAACTTCAAGTGACAATATTTATGTTCAAATATTTCAATAATTTACTTCCCATTATTTATTTTAAAATTACTTTATTACTGGTAGCCAAATTTAGCTGACTTTAACGTATTCCTACCAAAGTCCGAAAGCGTACTCTGATGCTACTTAACCAATTGTTACAACAAATACGGAAGGATATACTATCGATTTTGAACAGGCTGAGTGATGAATATTGTAAATGTTATATTTTTAAACAATTGCGAGGTTGTTAAAAAATGTCAACATCCAAACTTTCCCCCAAACCAATGCTTGTGTTATTTTGTTGTTTTGGGCCTTTACAAAGTCACATTTTAACTTTCTCGTGTAATATTTTAACTTCTAAACTTTCCAAATTTGGGTTTTTTCTGTCTGTTTGTTTTCCTCTTTACTGAAAAATAAATTTCCAAAATGTTATTGAATTTGTCAATTTGTTAGTGTATCAAAAAGCGTCATCTATGTGTCTAAATATTAAAATCACGTATTTGTACAAGCACCTAAACAAATCTGTAAGTGATAATCCATGGGATAATCTTTTCGGACTTACGAAAATTCGGACTTCGGTAGGGCTACGACTTTAATGCTCACTTAGCTCGAAATACGCTACGGTTCAGGGCCCCTATTGTGGCGATTCATTCCATGTGATATTATTAATACTACCACTCGTTTAAATTTAAGTCAAGCTATAAACATTACTTATTGTCCGCTTGCCATTAGATTGTTCATACTTTCTTTTTTCATTAGTATTATAGTGATTATTATTATATTTTTGTGCTGCATCCGATTGTATTTCTTTAGTTTTACTTCTTTACTCTCGTATTCAGTATATTTAATCCTTATAACCAGTTAGCCCACATGCATAATGTTTTACACCTTTGTCTTGTTCTATCCTGTTCTTACACCTTGTCTTTTGTCTAATGTCAAGTCCTTGTCTTTGCACTGTTTTGTTTGGGTGACCAGTATGATCGAGCTCTGCGTTGACGGGTTCTCCCTCCATAATGTCCCATTAATTGTAAACTGATTTTGCTGGGGAAATAATAAACTGAAACCAAGATGTTCGCCCGTTGCTTCACTCATCTAATATACAATTACTGTTGTGTAGCTAATAGATATCAGTGGTGCAGCAATGCAGAGCACAATAAACAGATGGCCCGTGGGACATGTCCATCATAAGACGCTCTAATTCATGGCTCCCTCGGTGAAAAGTAATCATAGTCCGGCAGGTAGTATAGTCCGGGATCCATAGACGACAACGGAATAAAGCGTGAAACTAATGCTGCGTGAAGAGTCAACTGTGAATCGATTGCCCTACTGTTCACCATTGTTCCCGGACTGTGAGCCCGGAGGACTATATCTCCTGCCACACCGGCTGTCCGGTTACTTGGGCTTTCTCATGCATTCTAAAACTTTACAGATGAGTAAATGTGTTTGTTGATGACTTCTCTACGGAGCCCGTAAGGTGAAATGGTATTTTTGTTTCTTTGCCCAAATTATTATTTCGTTCCCTCGAAGTAATATTTCGTTCCACACGACATCTGTCGTACCCTTCCTTTTTGTTAATATCACCATACTGACCATGTACAATATGTGGAAAGATAACGTTATACTGTAAACTATAAAATATGAGCAATATACAAACAAAAAAATCACAAGATTATTTGTATATAATCCCAAATTGTTCATATTTCTGATGACCTGTTGTACATTAAAAGGACCCAATGACATAAAAATATATTCAGACATAATGAAATGGACCCTTACTGATATCACTTTCACAAATTTGAAAACAATTTGGATGTTTACATTCTGTAAAATCAGTAAAAACAGCAAGAGTTATAAGAGATTCTAGCCGCGGAAAATCAAGGTGTTGACATGCCTTTGACATGATTGCCATGATATTTGGTTCAAAGGTTGCAGCCAATTATATAAACTACAAGAATATCTACTTGGATCACAGCGGATATTGAAATTATAATCATAAACGAACGTATTATTCTTACATAATACAACCACGGATATTTTTCTTGCATTGACAATGAAAACGATAAGCACTACTTATTTCCAACAGAATAAGTATAAAGAAAACTAGCGTATCATTTTAACTTAAATATTGAGGATTTTGCAAAGCTAGTAGTTTGCTTTATATTCAAATTATCTTCTAGTTCCAATATTCAAAACATTTTCATTATTTTCATAGGTCTCGTAGGATATGATTTATTCATAGAGCCGAGAATCCGTATTTGTTTACACAATCCAACGGAAATGCTTTTAAAGCGAAGTAGCCTATAAGAAGTGTTTGGATCCATCGTGTAAAATTCGGCATGTTAATTAGAATTCATCAATTTGTAATAGAATAAAATTATTATAGCTCACAGCTTGGACCAAGCCGAGAGTACGGGTAAAATTACCTGCTATGAACATAATATGATTGTGTGATGTAGCTAGTTATTTGATGTGTGTATGGCCAACGTGGATTTTATGTGTTATTTTGTTAAAGCAATTTCCCAAAATAAAATTTCACAACCAGTACTTAACACCAAAACTATAGCCAGAAAGATATTTTGTAACTGTGTCTAAAACCGTTATAGTCGCATTGTCTTCTTATCCTATTTCTGGAATGAATTACCTTTATGACGTGCCTTAGCTATCTCGTTTTGCCCTAACGGCTTAAACAAATACTCTCATCATTTCATTGACCAGGACTATATTCATATTAGGTCTCTAATGTCTTGTCGATGTATTGTTCACAAGTCGCCTTCTCTCTATGACGTTACATATTTTCTTGCGAGTGGGTAGGCAAATACCTCATGTATTTGCAAATCGTTGAAAGTAAAGTATTGTCAATTATTTTACTTTCAATCATAGCTTTTAATATATGACATCAAAAAGAGTGGAAACACTTCGGCAATCTATACTAAAGGCTAAAATGCGTGCATGATAGTAAAAAAAAAAAAAAAAAAAGGGGGGAAAATGCCAAAAATAAGATAAAATGATCAAGCAGTGTAAGAGAAAGATAGAGATAGAGAGAGCTTGGGGAGGAGAAAGAGAGGGGGATGGGAGTAGGTTAGAGTGAGACCCCAGAGGGAACTACCGATGACATCTATCATAAGCAAAATTCTTCATCCAAGCATGGTGCAGAAAAACATATTCAATACAAATGTGAGACTTTCTTTCAACTTACATTATAACTAAAATGACTTCAATGACCTTTTACAAAATCCGTGAGCCCAGCAAATATTCGTATCGTTTGCACGTATTACAAGGAGGATTATAGGCAATGCTGCCCTAAAATTAGAAGTTCCCAGTACTTACCAGAGAGATTGTCTACGGTATAGTTAGCAGGCTAATAGATTTTTTAAAAGGTGGAGTTTTGGATTTTCGGGTACAAACGAAATTCCAAGGGAGGTCTCCGTACGTAGTAGAAGCCAATAGATTGCTAAATACGTGGAATTTTGGATTAAAAATGCGGGAATCAAGATCATTGATTTCAATAATATTTTGTGAAAATAAAGGAATATACAAAATACAATGGTATTCATCCTTATAACGAATACTTCTCTTTTACGCCTGATTATAATATTAAACAAAATGTAATTTGCCATTCACCCACAACAGCTTCTTACGGGGCATTCCAAACATGTTACCACAATTATCAATAAAGCGAGGGTTTATTTTCGAGTTTGAATAGGGAATTGACTAACGGATCTACAGTATGCTTAGAGAAGTTAAGGTAAGTCGCGAATGCCTACAAAATTCTTCGGAAAATAAATAATGAAAAAATAAGTAATTTTCCTCGTTTAAAAAATAAATTCATTCGAGTTTTCTTGTCGTTATTTTAATTTATTTAAACAAGTATTCAAAATTTTTCAAATTCAAATTAGTTTTATTAGCATCTTCATACAGCCCAAACATTAAATAAATGATACAATTATTACTGTTATGATTGTTAAATTGGACATATTTAAGAGGGGGAAAATAATATACGCAATTTGTTGAAATGGCAAGAACTCAAATGCAGGAGATGCCATAATAAGTCTGATGGACTTGGAGCATGACCCCACCTAAAATATACAATGATTAGTGATTAATAATTAACTACTGGACAAGAAATGACAAGAACCAAGACAGGGACAGGACGATGCAGACGAGGACATTGACAATTATTGTTTTAACAAGATCAGGGCAAAAGCAAAATAACATGGTGAACGATGCGAACCAGTAGTAAAGGACACGATAAAAGAGAGGATTTATAAAAGGTTTGCAATTATTGAGTGGCAAACTATAGAAAGGCGGGAAAATACTGATGGACATGTTTTATGACTGATTATCAAAAAAGTTACAATTAAATACTTATTAATAACGCTTGTGTTAATTAATTATTAAAAGCATTAATGTTTTAGGTTTATGATACTTGTTACTAAGTGCATTTCATATTTTGGGACCAGAGTTATTTTACTGAGTACTTAATAGGTTTGATGAGGTTTTTGTGTTGTGATGTATTGTTTGCATTTCTGGTGGTATATGTGGGTATCTATCATATGTGGAAAAATAGTTGAAAATGATGTTTGGTAGGGTGTTGAGTTATTGTGTGAGTTGTAACGATACATGAAATCGATGTGTTTTAGTTTATTTAAATCATAGATGTTAAGAGTTTTTAGAGTGTGGAAATTGGTTTAGTAAGGATTTGTATTCAGTATTCTTAGATGAGACGTATGGTCGTTTTTGAAGTTTGAATATAGTGTCCAATTTATTCGAATAGGGTAGGAGAAGTCCATGGACAGTGGTTATTATCTAATGTTATGTCTGTTTTTGCCCAAGCTTATGTTACTGTGTATTCATATTATTAAGAAACGTATGGCTCGTTTTTGAAGTTTGAATATCTGCACTTTATTCGAAATCGGAGAAGTCGCCATGACAGTGCCTTATCTAATGTATGGTCTGTAATTGCCCAGGCTATGTTACTGTAAAGATATGTACGGTAGTATAAGGTGTGTATAAAGAGAATAAGATATGTTTGGGAAGAGTGTTGCGGAGTTTTCCTAAGAATCCCGAGTTCTTAGAATTTGATTTGTAGTTTTTTTGATATGATATTTCCAGTAAAGATTTTGGTCAATTAATACCACCCGAAATTTTGTATGGTCTATGGGGTGAATGGGTGTATTGTCTCATGATTTTGGTTGGTGGTGTGTCATGTTTTTTCTTTGTGAGTAATATACGTTTAGTTTTGATACATTAAGCAAAGTTTGTTGGCTTTAAACCAAGTTTTTGTGATACATTTATTAATTCTTTGTTAAAAAAAATATGTTTGAGAGTGTGTTAAGGTTTTTGTGTGATAGAAAATGTGTGGGGTCATCGCACAAATATACAAAGGGAGAATGTTTGGAAGAAGAAGGATATCGTTGACATAGAGGAGAAAAGCAAGGGACCCAGTATAGAACCTTTAGGTACACCACAGGAACTGGGAGAAGGTCAGAAGAGTGTGTGAACCAAAAAAAGTGAATTGGGAATCTATTGGAAGATAACTGGAGAGAAGAATCGAATGAAGACCAAGAATACCATGTGGAGGAGTTTTGCAAGTAGAATATCATGATAGATGGTGTCGAAGGCTTTGATAAATCGAGAAGATACCATATGTGATAGTTGAAGCAAGGGAAGAAGAGATGTTTTGTTCATAGATTCAGAAGACCAGTAGTCTGTTGAGTGTTGTTTGCGAAGGCCATATTGGTTGTCATGAGAATGTTGAAGCGGGTGAGAAATTATCAAGTCTTTAATAAGACGCTCAAGATTTTTGGAAAAACATGGAAGAAGAGATATAGGGCGGTAATTGGAGAAGATATGGTATCATCCTTTTGAAGACATGAATGACTTTCTTCGAAACCTTGAGAGCTGAGGGGAAGATACCATTCGATAGGGAAGGTTAAAGAATGTAGGTAAGGGGTTTGGAGATGCAAAGGAATGACACGCTAACGATTTCGAGGGGGCTAACATTATCAGAGCCTGCGCTTTTGGCATTCTTCTTGAATTTCTTACTATGTCAAGAACCTCCTTTTCACCTAATGGGGATTGAAGAAGATGGGTTGGAATGGGGATCATCAAGAAATCAAAAAATAGAGAAGAGGACTGGATCTTGAGGCAAGTGAAGGACCAACATGGCGAAAAAGGAGTTGGACTTTGTTGAGATGAGTTCTGGGTCTGAATCTTTGACAGAGCCATCCAAAAAATAGGAAGGAGCATTAGGTTTATGATTTTGCCGATGATCTATTGTTGTTGTTTGCCATGTGCTGTTTATCTGTATTTGTACATGTTAAATTTATTAGAGAGTATTTTTTTTCGAGAAACTTGATTCAGCTAGTTAATTTAATTTGTTGCCAAAACAAGGTATAACTCTCTTTAAGTGAGTGTTCTATAAATCACTGCATAGACTCAGTATAGGATGCCTCAAATCTCTCGTTACACCTTTAAGATTCATGGCAGGAAACTTTTAAAATTCTTTCCTCATTTACAAAGATTTAACAAACCTCCTAAAATCCTATTTTATCATTGGGTTTAACACCATGGAAATATAGGGGGCAGTTGCAACAAGGTGTTGCAATTGACACCCGATCATGGCAGCCATTACATGTGCAACCCCTATAACAATTCAGTAAGCTTACAATCTACAACTTGTAGTGATTAGGGCGAAAGACTTCCATATGTAGCCCACACCCCCCTCGTATATGTTTAACATGATACAAAATTTATTTTAATTTTGGCCTTGTCTAATCAAAAACGATAAACGCTAAATACGTAAATTTTATGTTTGCATGTAAAATAGAGAGGGGGGTACATATGGGAAGTCTTGCCGACAACCCTAAATATCATTTTGAACACTACTAGGGCTTAATTAAAAAGGGTGATGTCCTAAAATCCTAAAAATAAGCACGAACAACTGCAAATCATTTGTTTGCAATGCGACTACATTAAAGGCACAATAGGACTATATGATCTTGATTTCCATTTAAATTCAGTTTGTACTATATTTTGTATTTTTGTTTTCACATGTGTAAAATTATGTTAATAATAGTTTTCAGTTGCATTATACTGCCATACGTTTCTGCAAAGTATTATTGTGCCCTTGTTCAGTGCAATTTATGCTGAAATATTCTGTAATAATTGTTATTTCAATTCACGTTCAAATAAAAAAATACGACATTTTTACCGACAGTCCTGTAAGTTTACAGTGATTATCTTATGCAGTGTATCGTTAGACAGGTAGGCCTATGTGTTTCACTGAAATATTTGATCCCATGTCTAGTCAATTTTTAAGATGTATCTTGGCCCATGGGATCTTTTTTGCGATTTTAAAGATTCAAAGTCACCACCGTAATATACCGCCCATATAAATGGGTGTATCCGGGGTCATGGAGACATTGCGTTTTGAAAATATTCCATGAAATATTTTAGTCCACCATGCGACTTTGCGTTATGTTTGAAAAGTTTCCATGGAGACATTTGTCAGTATTGATTGTGCTTCTTCCATTGAATCTTTGGGTTGGTACATTCCTGCCTCACTTTGCTGCCTCCCAGTCGAATTTTAGCAGCCTTACGGAATAAAGTGCACTGTAAAAAAAAAATACTGTAAATTGTACGGACATCCTGGCAACAGGCAATTCTGCAACAAATTTAACCGGTAAAATAACATGATACTCCTAAAAAATGAATTATCAAAACATATAAAAACATCTATTTGGGTGAATTATTTAGAGATTGTAAATGTGTGGAGAATAAAAAAGCACTGACGAACACCTAACTTCTTGTAGGCCTTCACCAAATTTTTACGGTGTATATACTGTAAAATTTACAGTTGTTGTAAAATATATTAGCACCACATGTAAAAATACAGTACCTTTTGAACGAAAACCTGTAAACTGCTAATTTTAGGAATTTTGTTGGCATAAAAAACAAAAAAGAAAAAAAAAAAAACAAAAAAAAAAAAAACAACAAAAAAAAAAAAAAATTGCTGCCAGTATTTGCCTGTAAAATTTCAGTAAAAAAAAAAATTTTTTTCCTGTCATTTTAGTACTTAATCGTATAAATTGAAAATTCATAATTGGTAGTATAATAATGTTGATGCTCATTATAATTCGAATAAAGGCTCCACTTTTAAATTGAGTCATTATAGGCCTGGAAATTGAACATAAAATTTACAGTATTTTGCTGTATTTCCAAATTACAGTCAAATACTGTAAGTTTTTACAGTATTTTACTGTAAATTGCACTGTAATTTTTTACAGTGTGCATGTAATAGTACTGTGCAAGAATTGTACGGTTTGCTACCCGATCTCCGACGGATTCTACTAACTTGTAACTGTAGAAATGCATGCCCCTCGATGGCAAATGTCTCACATCTTCTGTTATCTACCAAGCTTCTGTAACTCGTGAATATTGTCCGATAAAGGAATCTTATATTGGGCTCACGGAAGGACAATTTAAACTATACTGCCATACCAACTCATTCAAGAAGGGAAAACAACGTAACGCTACTTTCCTCAGCCAGTATACATGTATCTGGCCTCTAAAGGAGAAGGATGTTAATTACTCTTATCAAATGCAAGATAGTCACACGTGCCAAAGCCTACTCTCCGAAAACAAAGAGATGTAATTTATGCTTGACTGAAAAGTACTATATCATAATTATTCAAACCTCTTATGTCAACTTTAAACATGTTAAATAACAGAACTGAACTTGTAAGTACTTGTATAGACACAGGAAGCATCTTTTGTGTAACAGTTCCTAGTAATCTGTTGTTCGCTCTCCCATCACGTCAATACCTTTTGTTATTGTTTATTGACTTGCAATAGGCACTTAAGTTTTATTGCCTTTATGTCATGTCTCTTAAAGACACTCCAAATGGTTTCCTGCTGTGTTTGTTAGCCTTGTCAGCTTAGTATATTTTTCCAGTCTTTGTGTTATCATTCGACTGAAGAGTGTAGGTGGACTAACACCTAATATATTATATTCAAGAATATATCTATTCAATCGAGTGGAAATTAATTAGTAAGGCCAAGGCTTACTCAACTACCAGCAAAATATGCCGACTTTGTCTAGAAGAGAAATACTTCATTATATTTAAACCCAACCTTTCTTCACTGAACAAAAGACTGCATGGATTAAAACTTGTGACACACCCCCACAGGTCGTTCCGTGGAAGCAAAAAGAGGGGCCCTGGAAGACAGCATTCTTGGTAACTCAAGTAATCATAGGTCTGCCACTATGGACTTTAATTGCATACTATATAATGTTATGTAACCTTTATGACTGTTTATTGAACTCTATGCGAAGCTTCACTTTGCATTTTGTTTGATGACGTGGAGGTTGCTAGCTGGCTAGCGCTGGCTTCATGAAACACCGTTGTAAACAACAATGCATTAGCAACACGCCAAGTCCATTTTAAATAGTTATTTGCAGCTCCCTTCTGGTTGAGCACTTATGTGGACGATTTAACCTACTTGGATTTAATATATATTCTAGATATTCAATATATATATATCACACCTATAATACCCATATTATGAGTCCTCTCACAGTCAGTGGTGTAACTTTCAATTTTGGTACTTAAGGGCATTCAACTGATGTGTTTTGCGGTGTAACTACCCCATAGGACTACCTTAGGTAGCTTAACAAAACCTCTTTACTTGTTTATTTAAGATTGGGATCTATGGTCGAAATTGACACTTCACTGCAAAAACAGTGCTTAGAAATAAACACTTTTCTAAAACTATTTTGCCACACGTTTCTAACCCCTTTATTAAATACTGTTTAATATCTAAACACCTTATATCTCAACATGTTTTAGGGATGACAGGATGTGTTTTACATTCTGATGCCAAGTGTTTAGGTATTAACATGTAAATACAAAACACTAATTGATCCAGTTTCTAAACACTTTTTGCATGTCCCCTCTGGTTGTACCCCCAATTCGCATATATTTTTTGTAATTTTTTTATCAAAAGCCTATATTTCCCCTGCATTGAATTCCAGATTTGGGTTATAACACTTAAGTGACCGGGGGGGGGGGGGGGTTCACGTACCCAATTTGAGTTTTTTCAGATTTCTCGGTGTACGCAACTCACAATTTTACAAGGAGTTTTTTGCTAATTGTCTGATTTATGATACGCGTCTCTGATACAAAAAAAAAAAAATTAAACGCCCACGGATCAGTAGAATAATTAGGTTGGGTGCCCTAGGAACCCCCCCCCCCCGTGGGCACTAACGAAGTGAAAAAATCCAGATATTTTGATCATTAAAAATGTAAATTAAAATCCTTGGGATTTATTTGCTTAGATATTTCCCTTAGGAGGCAAAGAATTAATATTAATAAGACTTCAATCAAATAACCGTTGATATGTGATAGCATCAAATTTTATTTGTTCATGACCGTTGTCTTAACCGTGTAAGTCTATGGAAAAAAACTAAGGTGATTTTGAAGTTTGAGAAAAATACAAGGATGTATACATTTGGCAGGCCTATATTTTGCAATGATTATTTTAATCGGTTATTCTAGAGTGATAATGAATGTATTTTGGTTTCAAAAAACCTTATATGGAGTTGATGAGGTGGAAATGTGCGTACCACTCTTTTTCGGAGAGTGACAATTTCAATTAGCCTATAGGTCCTAGGTAAAGTTCGGATTTTCATTTTGATTGTGGGTATGTGGTCTTACATGAACCCCATTTACATGTGTTAGTGTCATGATCAAACTCCCACGGGAAGTGGTTATCTGGGTTGAGTCCCTAACGGACCCCCCACCCGGCACTAACGGACGTTTTTTTAGCTTTGGCACTTATAAGTGTTAAGTTATTATGGACAATGTCCAATCTATAATCTGTTTGGTTTTTCCACCGTTTTGCTTCTTTTTCGGAGACAGGGCGTTGCAATTAAGTGTTTGGAGGTTGACAGTTTCCGCTTAAATACGGATATGCAGCGATCATAATTTTGGGCATTACTGTTATCAAAACAACGTGTTACATTTCCTGCGTGTTAAAACACGTTGCAACGTTTTTGGGGAGCATTTATAAAAAATGGGTAGTGTATTAAATAAAGAAACCCAATGGTGAAGGCTATACAGAACCAATTACGCTTTTGAAACATTTATAAAGTATAAACGTTAGTTGTTAATGTGTATTTATAAGAAATGTATTCCTTATTAGGCTATTTAATGTAAATTCTCTCTATGTTGTGTATTGTAAATATATGACTTATTTGTTGTGAAAAGAATTTTAACGACGGTTCAGAAGTTTTGTGCAAGTTTAAAATTCAAATGTTAACTTTTCGTTAACCTTTTGTTAATTTCCTGGAAACAATAGACTAACATAGCCAGTTTTGACGTTCTTAAAATTTTGACATGCCTTAACATCTATACTTGACTGAACGTTGTAGGAAATACACCAAACAAATTTCAAATCATACAACTTGGATTACCTTCCGTTAACACCTGTCACCGCCGAAACCTACATTTGTCACTCCGAAAAAGTTAGGTTTCTATTATACCTATCATCTCAACGTGAAATTACAAATTTTTTTGCTTTGGGTCGGAAAAAAGTGTGCAGACGCCCTCTTGTGTCATGTCCTTTCATTTGTGGTGGGAGGGGATTTGAGCAGAAAATCCCTCTAATTACACTTTTCAGGGTATTTTGTAAGGCTTTTGATGTCATACTTAATGTAGATGAGCTCAGGAAGTCTGACCTTTAAAGTTGCATGAAAAGTGGACATTGCGTTTTCTTAAAAGTGATGTTTTAGGTCAGAATGTAGTGTGAGGGGGTTTTTTCACAATTTTTCACCAACACATTTTCTTCGCTTTCTGAGTTTGCAGCTACACAGATGATCACAAACTTGACGAGCTCAAGAAATTTGATCGTTATATCTCATTTAGTTTACTGTAGCATCATTTAATGTTCCTCACCTGATCCTATTCAAACCTTTCCTGTAACAGGGGTCAAGGCACTTTCTTGGGTACAATTGAATGGGAGCATTCAAATGAAGTTGAAATGCGCCTGCAGACAAACTAAATGTAATAAATACTCAAATTTCTTGAGATGTTCAAATTTGTGATACTTGGCTGTAAACTTCCAAAAACAGCAAATGAAAAAGCATAAGCGAAAAATCGTGAAAAGCGCCATCACGCCAAATTTTGGCCTTAAAACGTCAGGTTTTAAGAAAAATGCAATGTCCAATTTACCCAACTTGAAATAGACCTATCTAGAGCTCATTTACATATAAGTAAACATCAAAAGCATTACAAAATTACTGGGAAAGAGTAATAAGAGGGATTTTTTGTCAAATCCACTCCCACCACAATTATTTTAAAGACAATGAAACACGAGGGCGCTGCATACTTTTTCTTGGGACCAGAGGTTAAAAAAAATTGTCTATTTATGTTTAGATAGGTTTAATAGAATACAAGAAACCCAGCCTAATGAAATAACCAAAAAAAAAAAGTAATTTGCCCTCCGTATAGCCCCCCACTCCCAATTTAACAAAAATTTACTAAACTTTTCACTAAAAGAATTTCAGTTCTGTGATAACACTTTTCAGAAGGATCTACAAATTGAAAAACAAAATTAATGGAACGAAGCCCGGGGGCGTACCGTACCTATTTTGGAAGTGACGCGTATGTAGCGCGTTTTAAGACCCCCCATTTTAGCATCGTTGTACTAAAGACATATTTTTGACAATCACTAAAGCACCCCATCATGTTTTGAAAATTTCCACTGGCCCAAGACCCGTAGTTTACCCGGGGTGGAAATTTGCGGCAAATATCTCACCCATGACCCATTTTTTTGGAAATATTGCAGGGTTGTACGTATAGGCCTACTGGAGATGATATTACAAATGTCTGCTAGCTCGGGTTACAAATGTGAATTGGTTTGCATCCAAGCTCGCTCTCGCAGGTTTTCCGGGTACTCTGGTTTTCTCCTGCTTTTAAAATTGGGCCTTGCCTTCCTATAATATCTAGCGTGATGCAGGAATCTGCTTGTTGGAGTTATAAATGATCCAGATCCCAGGAAAATGAATTATTGTAAAATACATGTGTATGTTGGGGGCGATCTTGCGTCAATTTATGTAAAACAATCAAAACTGTAAAAAAAAAACACCGGCGTTTTGAATGGCAGTTGGGACTGCAAAAGTGCAGAACGTAAATAACTGGGTGACTCGTAAAAATACGAAACTATGCAGGGGACGTAAAATAACAACGGAAACAACAGCTTGACGGTGTTGGTTTTTAATTGTTTAACCCGAGGTTAATAATGAAAAACGTTATTGCGATCTTCTTACATAATTTTAACTATGTAGCAATGGGACATTATCACAAACATCACAATGGCATTTACTAACGGTGGATGTAAATATATTGTAGGCAAATGATTTCAAGAAAAAAATAATAAAAGGAAGGCAAAACATGAAGAAAAATACGATTATAATGAGCATACAATTGTTTTCATAATTTAGGCAATATTCAAATGTCATGTCATCAGATATTTAATCATGAGTTCATGAGTATTTATACATGTTCACCTTTATACAGATTGAACTGGGTCTAAGATTGCACGTGCCATACCTTATCCATTACACTACATAACTTTACGAAACTTAAATATATGAACTCTTTTTTTTGTCAAATTAGAAAATATAAATTGAAACGGAATATACAAATTAAAAAGTAGGAATACAAGAATTTATTAAAACTATATTTATCAAAAATAAAAAGAGGAAATAGTGTTAGGATTTTTGAATGACGTTACGTTATTTAACACATATTCGAAGGTAAAAAGATTTTCATAGTTCATCTTCTCCATTAAAACCATGCAGTAAGTTACAACAGAGTAATATGATAACGGTCAAGGGTTATAAATACACTCTTTTTCAAAAGTGTAATATTATAACCTAATACTGTTTATTACAGTTTTTCTGCTTCCAATGGTAATTTCATGTTAGATATCCAGCAATAAGCGGGAAGATTGTTGACTACCCGGAGTTGACCTAATTTTAAAAGGTATAGTCTGCTAAAATTAAGAACATTTAAACAGTGTGGCCTTATGTCCACTGGCTTCATGAATTCCTTTTCATCGTTTGGTACACTTTGGATGCAACATCTCTATTTTTCAACAATTACGCTGTATTAAAATTCAGTGATTTCGGCGATTTTGAGTATTGTAAAAGACGAAATTTAAAAAATTTTACATGTAAAAACGCGATACCTGGGATGAATTAAGTCCTTTATCGCACAAGTTTCGGGCATTTGTTAAGCACATTATAACATTTTGATTTTGTCACAGAAGCGAAGCTGTATCAAACTTCTGCTCAAGGTTTCCTTTATTTAATGCGTATATACCAATATGGTACCATTTCTGCATAGTAAAAAAAGAAATGGGTTGATTGATATTTTATTCAAATCTTATGGCTATTTCATTAACAAAATTGGACCCCACCTATGGAGAAAAATTAATTACTGGGTCTCTGTGACTTTTTCAACCATTCATATTTTAAAATCCATCACATGGTAGTGGCACCAGAAAGTCCCTGAATTAATTGAAATAAATTTCAAACCATCCAAAATTAACCAAATCAGTTACAGATTTTATCTAACAAATCTCCGACCCTGTTTTGTGCTCATCGTACAATTGCACGAAATTTTCAGGGGTGGAGTAGAATAGGATTAAGGATCATTTTAAATATTTAAGAGTTGTCAACAAAAAATAATGAAGTTCGCTATAGTTATACACATTTTAGAACAAAAATTTAGGAAGTTAGCACAATAAATGCGAACTCGGGCTACTAACCATACAGAAAATGCTAATATAACAAATGTGGAAAAGTCTAATAATACATAACTCGAAAATGTTAATATATAGATTCTAAGAAAATTCTAACATAGGCCTAATTGTGGAGAAAGTATACTTACCACTTAATATCAATGCTATATACCCGCAGAGAAATTTGTATTACATGTATGCCAACACACACTTAATAATATTGTCTAGATGCTGACAAAAGCACTAAGTAGACCTACATTATTGTCGGCCATGTTTACTAAAATTATACTTTTAAGACAATGCCACAGATGCGCTCTGCAAAGAAGTTAATCAATGTAAGGTAGAGAGCGATTAATGATTTCAAAGACGTGCAAAACGAGAGATTAATTGCACATATCAGGTATTACGAAAAAAAAATTGAAAACCCTGATTTTTTAATGTTGCAAACTTTTTCAATAATATTCCATATAGATCTGAAAGATTAAGCTGAGAAATATTTTTGTACAAACATTGTGAGATCTAATTTAGTATAGGAGCAAATACGAATTCAAAATGAAAGCAAATAAAAATCACTTTTTTTGTTACCTTGAAGACATTTCTGTTGCCAAATAACAAGTAAGAAAACTCTTTTAATGAGTGTTATAAATCCACTACATATGACTCATTAGATGGATTGCCTCAAAATCTCTCGTTCCCAACTTTAAAAGATTCCATGCGGACAAATTGTTAAAGTTCTTTCTTTTCAAAGATTTAAACCAAACCCCTAAAATCCTATTTTATCATTGGTTTAACACCATGGAAATATAGGGGCAGTGCACAAGGTGGTGCAATGGACCCCCGATCATGGCAGCCATTACATGTGCAACCCCTATAACAATTCAGTAAGCTTACAATCGACAACTTTAGGTGATATGGCTGCAACCTAAATATCATTTTGAAACACTACTAGGGCTTTATTAAAAAGGGTGGTGATGTCCTAAAAATCCTTAAAATACGACACGAACCAACTGACAAAATAAACTTGTTTGCAATTGCGACTACATTAAAGGCACCTCGGCCCTAAGTCTTGATTTCATTGTAAAAATTCAAGTTTATATAGTTGTATTTTTGTATTTGCACAGTGTAAAATGAGGTTTAATAATATTTTTCAGTTGCAGTTATACTGCATCGTGTGTACTGCAAAGTATTATTGTGCCCTTGTTCAGTGCATATTTATGCTGACAATAGTCTGGAATAATGTTATTTCACGTCAAAAATAAAAAAAAATACGGCATTTTACCGACAGTCTTTTAAGTTTAGAGTGATATCTTACGTGTTAGTTTACAGGTAGGCCTATGTGTCACTGAAATTGATTTTGATCCCAATGTTCGTAGTCATTTGTAAGATGTATCTTGACCCTTGGGCACTTTGCGATTTTGCAAAGTTTTTCCATGGAAAGATTCAAAGTTCACACCGGATAACGCCCATAATGGGTTGTATCCGGGGTCATGGAGACTTTGCGTTTTTGAGAAGATTCCATGGAATATTTTATTCCCACCATGGGACTTGCGTTCAAGTTTGACAAAACAGTTTCCCTGGAGACTTTGTCCATTATTGATATTCTTCCATGAATCTTTGGGGGTGGGTTGGTAATTTACTGCACCCACTTTTGCCTGCTCCCAGTCGAATTAGCAGCCTTACGGAATAAGTGCATGTAATACTGTGCAAGAAGTGTACGGTGTGCTACCGATCTCCGACGGATTCTACTAACTTGTAACTGTAGAAATGCTTGCCACTCGCTGGCAAATGTCGTCACATCTTCGGTATATACAAGTTCTGTAAACCCTCGGAATATTGTCCGATTAAAGAAATCTTATATGGGCTCACGGAAGGACAATTTAAATACTGCCATACCAACTCATTCCAGAAGGGAAAAAACGTAACGCTACTTTCCTCAGCCAGTATACATGTATCTGGCCTTAAGGACAGGATGTTAATTACTCTTCTGATCAAATGCAAGATAGTCACACGTGCCAAAGCCTACTCTCTTAAAACGAAAAAATGAAAAAGAGAAAAAACACAAAAACAAACGATAAAATAAAAAATTAAAAAAAAAAAAAAAAAAAAAATAACAGAAATTGAAATTGTAAGTACTTGTATAGACACAGGAAGCATCTTTGGTGTTAATAGTTCCTAGTAATCTGTTGTTCGCTCTCCCATGCACGTCAATACCTTTTGTTATGGTTATTGACTTGCCAATAGGCACTAGTTTTATTGCCTTTATGTCATGTGCTCTACCTCGTCATTTTCACCTCCCCTCTTCTATCATCCATTCTCCATTACTCTTACCCTTCAACTCCCTCCTCCCTCTTACCCCACCCATCCCCCCACCTCCCCCCATGTCCCAACCCCTCCTTTGCTACCCTTAAAGCACTCCGAGCTATGTGGCGATACAATTATCCGCCAAACGGCCGCCAGGGAATGGACGCGTCCATTCCACAAAACGGGACGCAAGAAATGGCCAAATGGACGTCAGAAAGGGCCACACAAACGGATCGTGGCGTCGTTTTCTGTCCTTGGCGCCATTTCTACAACAGTCGCGCGTCCATTTAAGAACCGGACGTGCAAAAAAGGCCAAACGGACGTGAGGCTACTAATCCCAGTTAATTCCAAAAGAAGTTATTGTCAGTATAGAAGGAATTGTACGAACCAGATGTTGCAATCGATTAAGAGCCAAGCTTCTGAATGCGTCCTATTGTATACCAATGACAATGCCATGGAGTCGTAAAATAAAGATCCTTTAAATATAAATCTACGTATAGGCAGGTTATGAATATGCACACATCGAAATTGCTCAATGGTGTACAATCCAGTAACATGCCCGGGACAATTGCATGAATGGGGAAAAAAATAGTAATATTGAGTAATATTACAAATCTTCCAAAATGATAAAACCCTGCCGATAACAGTAGACCGTAATAAAGTGTTCCGAATACAAGTTAAAATTAACTTGGATCGGACATAGGCAGTGTAATCATGTCATGAAGTTATTGTTAATTTGGTTATAATCATACAGGCATTCCTCTATGGTATAAATGCATGCAGTTAAATACAAATCCTTGGAATTTTACCGCCTAACTTGAACAGGGTACGGATTTTGGACAAAAATTTTTGTCACGGAAGATTATAAATAATACGAAATTATTGACAAAAAAAGTCTGTCCACGCCTATCAGCAGTATATAGTAGCATAGCATCTATTCACAGGTTTTGATAATGATGAACAGTTTCCTTCTTTAAATGTGCAACCTTAAACGTTTAACTGCAGTTATTATCAAGCGCTTTGGTTGTCAATTAGATAACACCACATTTCGATCAGTCGCGACTTTTTCCTTTCTAAAAATGTTTGGGGGTGTTATAGGTAAGATCTATAAGCTCAATACAGTCTTATTTTAAATATTTTAGATGACATTAAACATTTTTATTATGATTATTTTCAAAAAGAAAAAAATTACTGCCATCTTCTTTTTTAGGATAAAAATTTGTACTTTGAAATTGTCGAACATTATGTTTATGGGGACCCCCCCATAGGGAAAAAATACCACATCGTACGTTTGGAAACTTCGTTGTCGTATAGTCGGCCCATATACGGAAGCATCGGCGAAAATAAAATACTAGAATATTAAAAATGCGTTCTAGGTTTATTACCACATTTTGCGAACTGATAGTCAACAAATCGGTTAAAACGGCACCGATGTGCTTTACATGAAAATGAAATGTCCTCGCGTCTTTTTGCATATTCGAATATTGGTTCTTAAAAAGAGTTACAGGGTCTTGTTGATGTTTTAGAGGGAAGATGGATAATAAAAGGGTCTGATGTAAGACAAAAATTGGTCGGGAACGTTAAATTTCTACAGATGTGACTAGCGTTTGACTATTTTTTAAACTCACTTTTAAACAATCCTACCGGACATTGTCCACATATCTCACATAAATGTTTTTATTAGGTTTTATGTTCAAGCGTATGAAAATAAACAGTTACTAGAATGCGCCCCAAAAGAAAACGCAAAATTAATGTTCACGCTTAGAAAAAAAAAAATATGCAACTTGGAGCAATTTTTGTCCTAATAGTAACAACAAGGTTTATAATTTCCCTTAAAATAATTCCACGCGTTGGTGTCAGGAGGGTTAAGGGGGTGACCAGATAACTGATCCAAATTTTCACATGTTTATCTTCACATGGAGCAGATCACCCAAAAACATCCGATTACAAATTTTGAGTTAAATAGCCCCAACCGTCTGGATGTAGACAGCAAAACTGTGTATGAAATTGGCCCATAGACAGTGGTTTTAATAAATGTGGTACTCCTTGTGCTGAGACGTTTTTGTTCATAAATCAAAGGAAAACATTTCCCATGACGGCCAAATTTCACTGGGGTAATTGAGAAAAATGTGAGCTTTCTTACCAAATCTCATTTGATGGCGTAAAAGTGGGGGGTGGGGCAAGTTGTCGATCGGGTCACCCAACTTTAGGAATGCACAACTATTGTGTACTTTGACACAAATGTTATACCAATTTGTCGTGTAATGAACATACTATTGTATGCTTTGACAAAAAATAATTGGTACAATTTTACCAATTTGTTATTTTTTTTATTTATTTGATATAGTCTATCTGATAATTTGTTATTAGAATTATTAATAAAAAATTAAAAAAAATTATTTATATATTTCAGTAACGTTTCCATTTATGCGTTGGTAGATTTAACACATGAAATTTACTAATGTTTTCATATCAACAGACATACCAAGATATGTCCGGATTATATACTGTGATTAGACACTCAATGGATTTTGTTAGTTTGTAACACATGCGTTTTGAATATGTTGAACACCGCTCTTTGCTTGGTGCGTACTTGTGATATGCATTTTTAGTGTTTGAACGGTTCCATTTTTGCGAGTAGAATTGACTCAAAATTTTATTTTGATTTACCTAATTGAGTACCAAGGTGTATTCCTATTATTTGTTTTAGGAGGTAATATGATGCAAGATTTACTCTGTGTTATTTCAGCAACGTTCAATGTAATGTGTTAATATAATTATACGAGCAGTCTAATTTTCGTGACTCCTTTTCGCTATTTAATATGTCAACACAAATCACCTGCGTCACCGCTAAGATAAACTGTGTTCGAAATTAATTAACATACCTGCATTCATATTCGTATATTGCGTTTGTTATCATCAGTCAATCGATGAACATAAGCAATTAACATAGAAATACACAAGCACACACCTCAAGGTGTGTAATAATTACTAGTTCAACGTTTCCATTTGTTGTCATTTAATATCACGTTAATAACTAAATTGATCAATACCACTGTTATTTTCTTCCAAAAATCAAGGACAAGACTACAAGCCGATATCTATCTGTAAATAGATCATTTGACAAAATTGAAAACAATCTTCGCAACCTTTCGGAGAAAGAATTAATGTGAAAATGATTAACCACAGAGAGTTAATTATCTTAAAAAATCGTACAACTTGAAGACTAAAGTGTTGTTTGAAATCTTCAGTAATAATCGTTTCATTTACTAGATGCATTGATTATGGGTTCCCTATATAGTTGTTTATTTTTGTTTTGTTCATATACAAAATTCTAAAAATCTCTGTCAATATGAAACATATCTAGACTAACTAAAGTTTCTTTATATTTATAATTCGTAATTCCATTTGATTAGACAGTTAACACATCAAATGTTGGTGTACGTTTTGGGCGGCAATCTCGGCATATGGTCCACATGAATTGACCCAAAAATAGAAACATTTACTTTTTTAGTCAACTTTGTGAGTTTCGTGCATGAATTTGATATTTCTAACATCTTTCTTACACGCACACACGTACACACAGCTTAGACATGGAACTACCGCGCCCAAATTGCATTTTGTACTCTGAGCGCGTATTCACTCAAGAACTGTTACTGTTTATTTGGTTGATATATAGTAATCATGATGGACACCTGGTGTGTGGAGGAACACTCCAATGTTAAAGGGATATGTGAAAACTTGTACTGTTGGACCCATATCGGATATATCACCTCGTTGTTGTGCTGGAAGTTGGAAATTACTTTTACCCTAGTGCTACTTGTGTCTATGTGCATTACCTGTGAGCATATCCCTACCTTGATTTTGAATGTCGAAAGTATGGGTAGCAGCTATTTGATCAAATATAAAGCTAACTAGGTCTATATGGGGATAGTTTACCTTTTCTCACTTTTAATTTCAATCATACATTCTTGCGTTTCTTACTCTGAAATAATGTAGGCCCTACTAATTTTCAAAATAAGTACGAAATAGCAGCACTCGTTTTGTAAACACTTTTCAAACGTTAAGTATATATAGATTAAGGCTGATGAAAATTTAACAGTCGGCAAACACACATGCACACACACACTCAACACACACCCACCCACCACACATTCTTGTAAACGCCCCAAGTGCGGACTAGAGTTTATACCGGTTAAAACGCGGACTTCTTTATTTAAGAACATATTGTTTTTTTTAAACGGATATATTCTAATTGGCATCAAGTTTCATAATTAAGAATGAATTTTATTTTTTTGACTTCCTATGCTAAGTTTTATTCATTTTTGTTTTTTCTTATCAACCGAGGACATCAATGGTTCGTCCATACCAGAAATCGCGGACTGCAGGAGATACACGCGGGAAACGTGGACGTTGACAAACTAACGCTATAAATATCATATTTTTTCCTGAATGGGTGATCCCCCCACAATCGGTGATTGAAAAATTGGTCGACCCTTATTGGACACTGGCCCCCCGTTTTGGACCAAGGCTCACCCTCCCCCCACGTTGAGGGTCATCACCCCCCCCCCCCCCATGAAAAATTTTACATACCTTTTTTGAAGCCCAGGTTGACTACCTTTTGATCAAAAGGCCCTTTTATAAAAAGCTGTTATTTTATGCTTTTTAAAACATCACAAATAATGTGCCTTTAATTTGGCATTTTGGTAGGTTTTACTTAACCGAGATTTCCATTCGCAATGGGCCACCCCTCCCCGGCGGAGACCGGAAGTTTTTATTTTTCTCCCCACCCCCCCCCAAAAAAAAAACACTAGAGGAAAAGAACCTGGCATAGTGCGCAACAGAGTTCGGCTTAGTTGGATAAGTAACCCTCTATCGTAGTGTGTACGTCCGCGGTTGTGGTATGGTTGGATGTAACTCAATCGGGTGTGACTGCCGCAGTGGGAGGAGTTAAACCCCGAGTGGTATACGTCCGCGGTTGAGTATGGTTGGAACGGACAGAGTGTGAACTGTCCACGGTTGGAGGAGTATAACCCCTCTACGGAGTGTGTTAACGTCCGCGGTTGTATGGTTGGATGGAACTTCAAATCGGAGTGTGAACTGTCGCAGTTGGTAACTCTCTATCGGAGTGTTTACGTCCGCGGTTCTATCGTGGGATAACCAGGCGGGGGAACAACAATCAATGGGGAATTGACCGTGGCTGTCTGCCGATTCCCGTATTCAGATTTTCACGTTCATACATCACACTCCGTTTGG